>BLSH010166295.1:8436-18868 GCA_018402905.1 Glandirana rugosa
CAATTTGACCGTCATTGCGTGTGTCTTCATTTACTGCAATTTGACCGTCATTGCGTGTGTCTTCATTTACCGCTTTTAGTTTAGTGTCAGTCTAGGGATAGTGTGAGTGTAGTGAGGAGGACCATCATTCAGCTTTGCATAGTGTGCAGCTAGAGTAGGGACAGCTCAAATAGTTTCACTGTAGTGTAGTGAGACCGTGTCATTCATACATACATTAGTGTATATGTACAGTAGGGGCAGCTCGGAAAGTTTCAGTGTAGTGTAGTGAGACCATGTCACTAATCTTTACATCAGCGTATAGCTAAAGTAGGGACAGTTCAGATAGCGTCATTATAGTGACAGTGGAACACCGTCTATTTGATTGCGTTACTGCAAGTTTAACGCCATTTACTTCTGTGTGCGTTACTGCCAGTTTAACGTCATTTACTTCTGTGTGCGTTACTGCCAGTTTAACGCACTATCGTTTTGTGCGTTACTGCAAGTTTAATCCCATTTACTTCTGTGTGTGTTACTGCCAGTTTAATGCCATGTAGTTCCGTTTGCTTTACTGCCAATTTAACGCCATATAGTTTTGTGAGTTACTGCAAGTTTAACGCCATTTACTTTTGTTTGCATTACTGCCAGTTTAACGCCATATAGTTCTGTGTGCATCACTGCCAGTTTAACGCCATATAGGTTTGTATGCATTACTGCAAGTTTAACACCATATAGTTTTGTGCATATACTGCAAGTTTAACGCCATTTACTTCTGTGTGCATTACTGCCAGTTTAACACCATATAGTTCTGTGTGAGTTACTGCCAGTTTAACGCCATATAGTTCTGTGTGCGTTACTGCCAGTTTAACGCCATATAGTTCTGTGTGCCTTGCTGCAAGTTTAACGCCATTTACTTCTGTGTGCATTACTGCAAATTTTACACCATATAGTTCTGTGCGTCACTGTATGCTTGACGCATTATATTGCAGTATATTGTAGTGTATCCGTGGAGTGTGTCTGTGTAGTGTGAGTACTCAAATTAAAGTGCACCAAACACAACTTTACATTGATTAAATTGAATCTATGTACAGATTTCCATTTATTCTTTACATTTGCTGATAAGCACCGCCCCCTCCCTTCCAATAATGTCTGGGAAGACAACAAGGAGAGGTAGACGTTCTGTTGGCGCTGTAAGGGGGCCAGCAACAAATGTGTCCACAGGCAAAGATGGACGTGGTGGTTAGTCCTTAGGCAGGGCATCATTTCCTCTTTCTAGTGAGTTTGCCTGTGCTATCCAGCCACAGTATGCAGAGGAGGTGGTGGACTGGCTTATTAAACCTTCCTCATCCTCCTCATCCTCTGTCACGCAAGCAGAGACAAGTGTGCAGTCCCCTGCAGTTGCCAAAGTGGATAAACCTGCCTACTTGTCCACATCTATTCCTGCCATAGCCCCAACATCAGCCATGGAGGAGTCAGCTGAGTTATTTGACCACAGCATCAGGCACTTGCTCCTTGATGATTCCCAGCCATTACTGGATTCAGATGTTGGTTCTGAGGTTCAGGATGACAGGAACATAAGCCTAGAGAGAGGGGAGAACACTGGTAGAAAAATTGGCATTCATGTTCCCCCAGCTGCAGAGTATTACCAAGTTGTCTCCAGTGGTAATGATGATAATGAAGATGGACGAGATGGAGATGATGATGAGTAGGTCACTGATGCGACTTGGGTGCCAGATAGAGCAGTGGAGGAAATTGAAGGTAAGGCGGCACAACCCCAAGGATGCCGGCATCAAGAAAGAGTAGAGAGCAGCCACCCTATTCCATCACATTTTGCAGCTGTTTTCTCCTGGCCCACTTCCCAAAGCTCAGCTGTCTGGGCCTTTTTCAGCACATCTGCAGCAGATCGCACTGTTGCTATCTGCAAACTGTGTCACAGGCACATCAAATGTGGCAAAAACACCAGCCATTTGGGTACCGCATGCTTAACAAGGCATTTAACGTCTAACCACTCAGCCCATTGGCAAGAGAACCTAAAAGCCTCACAAAAGGGGCACAAATATGTTACCTCTCAGCAGCCTCCACTGACAGGGATGATGGTATAGCACAGGGTGTCCCAGGCCCTAGCAGCACATCTGCCAGCAGCACACCACCAGCTGTAGACTGTAGACGGTAAATTTCTTTGCCCTATCTGCTGCAGTGGAAAAAAAAATACAAAAAAAGGACAAACCGGGTCACAGAAACAGATACTCAGGTAACAGGTCAGTCAGGAACACTCAAATCCTGTAGAACGGACAGCACTGGTTGCAGGGTGCTGTCCGCTTAAATGGACCGTTTGGCACCAATGCTGGCACACATGCGTCCGCGCGTGCGAACGCACACAGGAGCATGCACACTCTTCATGCGCACGTACAGGCTCAAGGGGCTGGCAGCAGAGGTTCTCTGACATTCCCCCCCAGGGGGCAGCTTTTGGATGCCCAGGCGAGTACTTCTTTCTTGGCGGTTCCTTTTAAAAGCTTGGATTAGTTCTTCCACGTGGATATTTGTTTCTGGTTCCCAGGAACTCTCCTCGGGGCCGTACCCCTTCCACTTAACCAGATACTGGGTGGAACCATCTCTCCTCCGGCAGTCCATGATGGCTTCTACCTCGAACTCCTCCTCTCCATTCACTAAGACTGGCTCAGGTGGGTCCGTTCTTCGTCCCAGAAAGGGATCTGGGAGCACCGGTTTCAGCAAGGAGGTGTGGAAGAACGGGTGGATACGTAAAGATGGAGGGAGGTCGAGCTCATATGCCACCCTATTAATCCTCCTCTTCACAGCAAAGGGCCCAATAAACCTTAGACCCAACTACTTTGAATGGCATGCCAGTCTCAGGTTCCAAGTGGCAAGCCAGACCTGGTTGCCCAGCTGCAATTCCAGCTCCCCCCGGCCTTCTCTTGTCGAAGGCCTCCTTGTTCAATTCTTGAGTCCTGGACAGGGTGTCCTGTAGAAGTTTATTGTTGGTTTCAAAGAAGTATGTGGCTCTTTGAGCCGCTGGTACCGTATTTTCCGTGGTCAGGTTTGGAAGAAACGTGGGGTGGAAACCATAATTGGCCCAAAATGGAGACTCCTTAGTGGCCTAGTGGATGGTGTTATTATAATCTAACTCGGCCAACGGCAGTAGTGAAGCCCAATCATCCTGAGAGAATGAAGAAAAGCATTGGGTGTACTGCTCTAGAGTCTGGTTTGTTCTCTGTTTGGCCATTGGTCTGGGGGTGATAAGCGGAGGAGTAAGACAACTTGATTTCCAGTGATGAACACAGAGCCTTCCAAAATCTGGAGGTGAATTGAACTCCGCGGTCCGACACGATGTTGATGGGGACCCCATTAAGCCGGACTATCTCCCTGATAAAAATCTCTGCTGTTTCAGCAGTTGTAGGTGTGCCCTTCATGGGGAGGAAATGGGCCATATTTGTCATGCGGTCCACGACCACAAATGTAGTAGAGTATCCTTGAGAGGAAGGTAACTCAACAATAAAGTCCATGGCTATTTGGGACCATGGGCGTTCAGGCACAGGAAGCGGGTTCAAGAGGCCCCAAGCCTTGGCTTTGTCAGTTTTATTTCAGGCACAGACGGAGCAAGTACTGATGTATTTCCTAAAGTCTTCTTCGACTCGCGGCCACCAGAAGGTGTGGAAGAGCAACTTGGCCGTCTTGCATGCCCCACAATGCCCAGCCAGCCTGTGGTCATGGCACAGAGTCCTAAAGCGACCACACATTATCCTGCTGGCACAAAGATTTTGTTGCCATACCACCATAGGCCATTCTTCGCCTGCAACCTGGAATCAGAGGGGCCGGAAGAGCCTGCCAGAGCTCGTCTGATTTGTGACAGCAAGTCTTCCTGGGTGAGCAGAAAATTATGTGATGGAAGGATCCTATCAGGCGGTGTGGTATCTCCGGGTTCGCAGAACATCTGAGAGAGGGCGTCCGGTTTAACGTTTTTTGACCCCGGCCTGTATGTTAGGTGGAACTGGAATCTTGAGAAGAAGAGCGCCCATCGGTCTTGTCAGGCTTTCAATCTCTTAGTTGTCCTTAGATCCTCTAAGTTTTTATGGTCGGTATATATGAGAATAGGGTGCGTGGCCCCCTTGAGCAGATACCACCATTCTTCCAGGGCTGACTTAATGGCCAGGTGTTCTCTGTCTCCGATGTCGTAATTTTTCTCCGGTGTGGACAATTTGTGGGAGAAAAATGCTACTGGATGGAGCAGAGCTTTGGAGCCTTGTCTCTGGGAGAAGACACCTCCCACAGCAGTTTCTGAAGCATCCACCTCTAGGACATAGGGCAATGCTGGGTTAGGATGTTTCAGAATGGGGGCTGGAGTAAACAACTTTTTCAAAGTCTGGAAAGCTGCCTGGGCTTCGATGGACCAGTGGAATCGAGAGTTTTGTTTTGTCAGTTGTGTGATTGGAGTGATGATGGCGGAGAACCCCTTGATAAATTTTCTAAAAAAATTGGCAAAGCCCACGAAACGTTGGACCTCCTTCTTGTCAGATGGTGCCGGCCAGTCCAAGATAGTGGAGACCTTTTGGGGATCCATGTTGATGCCCGTAACGGAGATGACTAGCCCAAGGATGCTGGGCTGCTCAAAGGCGCATTTCTCCGCCCTGATGTATAGCCCGTGTTGCCGAAGGCAGCTCAAAATTAAGGTGACATATCTACGGTGCTTCTTGAGGGAGGAAGAGAAAATCAGGATATCATCCAGGAATATTATGACAAATAAGTCAAAATAGTCCCAGAATACATCATTCACGAAGTGTTGGAAGGTTGCAGGGGCGTTGCACAACCCGAAGGGCATGACAAAGTACTCGTAGTGCCCAAAACGAGTGCGGAAAGCGGTCTTCCACTCATCGTGCTCTCGGATATAGACCAGGTTGTATGCCCCATGGAGGTTGAGTTTGGTGAATATGATGGCAGAACCTAGTCTTTGAAATAGTTCCGGAACCAGAAGCAGAGGGTAACGGTTCTTAAATGTAATTCGGTTGAGTTCCCGGTAGTCTATGCAAGGTCGCAGGGACCGGTCCTTCTTCTCCACTAAGAAAATCCCTGCCTCTGCAGGAGACGTGGAGGGTCTGATAAAGCCTTTTTCCAAATTGTTGTCCAGATAGGCCTTGAGGGTGGCTAGCTCTGGTTCGGACAGGGGATAGATTCTCCCAAAGGGCACTTCCGCTCCTGGTAAGAGCTCAATGGGGCAGCCATACGATCTGTGAGGTGGTAATTGTTCAGCCCCTTTCTTGCTGAAGACATCCAGAAAGCTGTGGTAGACAGAGGGAACAGCTAGGCGGGTGTCAGGGTCAGAATCTGAGTCCAGGCAGAGCAAGGTGGGGATTGCTTCGTCGGTGCGCTTCAGACAGTGCTGGTGGCAGTAGGTAGACTGGAATTTGACAGTCCCAGTGGTCCAATCAATACTGGGCCAGGGCAGACCCAAAATGATGGGGAACAGAGGAGATGCTATAGCATCCAGAAGAAGCAGCTCCTGATGGCCGTTAGCTGTGGTGGCGAGTAGGGGAACGGTCTCGTGGGTGACCGTGCCAGATTTAATGGGGGATCCATCTGCCAGGCGGATGATCATTTTATGCGTCTTAGGTTAGAGAGGGATGTGATGTGAGGCTGCAAATGCTTCATCCACAAAACAACTGCATGCTCCAGAGTCAACAATTGCTGGGACCAGGATAGTCCCTCCAGGAAGCTGAAGAGAGAGGGAGATAACAAAGTGAGAGGTTTGACTTGGCATGACAGACATTCCATCTGAGGTAGCTAGAGGACATTTACAGCGTTTGGCAGGGCAGAATCTCACTACATGTCCTGGTTCCCCATAATACAGGCATAAGTTCTAGGAGAATCTCCGTTATCTCTCTTCATGAGTAAGAGAAGGGCGCAGGAGCCCTATTTGCATAGGCTCAGGTTCATCCGAAGGAGAGGAGGAGGGGGTTGTAGAAGGGAGTCGGACTTGGGTAGCTAGGAACACGAGGCAGCATCCAGGTGGGACGCAGGGGTTCTGAGGTTCTTTCAGCGCGGCATTCCCGGGGACACCGGTCAATCTGGATAGCCAGATTAATGAGTGATTCCAGTATTTGGGGCACCACACATGAGCCAGCTCATCCTTGAGGGACTCTGACAGGCCCAGGCGGAACTGGTAACAGAGTGCGGCATCGTTCCAGGCCGTGTCTGCACTCCTGAACATTGCCACGTAGTCCTCCGCTTAACAGCGGTCTTGTTGGAGGGTGTGTAGTGCAGCCTCCGCTGTGGCAGCCTGGTGGGGATCTTCGTAAAGCTGAGCCATAGCTTGGAAGAATGAGGCCAGAGTAGCGACTTCTGGGGCCCTCTGCTCCCAAAGTCCGTGTGCCCAGGACTGGGGTTCATCTTGCAGCAAGGAAATAACAAGTCCCACGTTTGTGGCCTCAAGCGAGAAGGCTGGAGGCCGAAATATAGCTCACATGAATTACGAAAGGCTCTAAACTTGTGGCGGTCCCCAGAGAACTTATCCGGCAGGGGGACTTTGGGCTCCGATGGCAGAGACACAATGGTGTGGCCTGCGGCCTGGCTAGCCCCTGGAGCGGCGGGAGCAGCGAGCTCCTGAACCCGTTCTTCCAACCAGGTATAGCCCTCCTGCAGGTTCTTGACTGCCTGTGTGAGGCCGGCAAGATGGACACACAGTTCATCCATAGCAGTGGGGGCTCCCTGCACAGACTCAGACATGGCTGTCCGTTGCTCTCACGCACCTGGTGGTGAAGTCTGTCTTATGCAGGAAGCAACCACTCTTACAGCCCTGGTTCGAGAACCCCTGATAGAGCAGACAGAGAGTTCAGGAGCACAGGGGGGCACGAGGGCCGGACTGGATCACTGGTGGTGGTGTGAAAGGTCCGGTAATGGCTCATGCAGGTAGCAGAGTAGTGGTGCAGGCTGGGTTGGCAACTAGCTGGCAATGCGGTACAGAAGGTGCAGGCAGAAGAGTCATCAGATGCAGGCAGGGTCGTCAATGGGCTGGCGGCAAAGGTACACAAGTATCAGGCAGAAGAGTTGTCGTGGGCAAGCTGGGGGTCAGTGCAGGCAGAGATCAAACAAGGTCAAGGACAAGCCGGGTCACAGGAACAGATACTCAGGTAACAGGTCACTCAGGAACACTCAAACGCTGTAGAATGGACAGCACTGGTTGCAGGGTGCTGTCCGCTTAAATGGGCCATTTGGCGCCAATGCTGGAGCACATTCGCGAGCATGCGCGTGCACACTCTTCATGCGCATGTACAGGCTCAGGAGCTGGCAGCAGAGGTTCTCTGACAGTTTTTCCCACCTCCAGTAGGTTACAGTGTCGTGGAAAACATAGTTTTGAGTCTTCTGTTGGTCAAGAGAGGAGCGTTGGAGAAGGCATCCGCCTAAGTGATGCATTTCGGAATTTTTTTAGCCATCGCCACCCAGGGCTGTTGGCTTCCACATCCCATCGGCAGCTTCTGCATCACATGGTGGACAATTACCTCAGGGCCAAAACAGAGATGGAGAGCTTTCCAGTTGACGATCCACTGGCTTACTGGGTCATGAGAATAGACCACTGGCCAGAACTTGCCCAGTATGCTACTGAGTTGGGCTGCCCTGCATCCAGTGTGCTTTCATAACGGGCATTCAGTGCTGCAGGAGGTTTCGTTACTGATCATAGAGCGCGTCTGTCCACAGACTCCATGGACCGTTTGACTTTTATCAAAATTATTCAGTCCTGGATTACCAGTTATGAAGCCCCTGATGCCGATGTCACTGATTAAGTGCTTTTGGGATGTGGAATATCTGCAGGACTTCGAGGCTGCCTAGCTTTGAGGGTAATCAATCATTTCATCTGGAAGAATGTTTTTGGTATAGTTTTCATGGGCACAATTAACATCCAAAGACCAATTTTTCAGCACCTGTTTGACAGGTGCATACCATTGCACTTTTTTTTGCCTTCATCAAGAGCACCTCTATAGGGTTACGGTGGGAAGGCGCCACCGACACCCAAAGAGTAATTTTTCCGCACCTGTTTGACAGGTGCATATCATTGCAACTTTTTACAGCAAGGCCAATTCTTGCTTTCATAAAGAGTACCTCTATAGGGTTACAGTGGGAAGGCGCCACCGACACCCAAAGAGTAATTTTTCCGCACCTGTTTGACAGGTGCATATCATTGCAACTTTTTTTAAAGACAGGCCAATTCTTGCCTTCATGAAGAGCACCTCTACAGGGTTATGGTGTGAAGACACCACCGACACCCAAAGTCCAATTTTTACGCACCTGTTATTTCTATCCAACGTCAAAGTGACACCATAATTTATCCAAAAAATCTCTAATCTTGTTCCCAGTGCACTACTTTGTGGCCTCATCATACACACTGGCTCCTCAGCTGTTGCTGAGCAAAATAAAGGCAGCTTGCAGGGAAAATTACATTTTTTTGGCTTTGGCTTTGCAATTATTGCTGCAGCAGATTCTAGACATGCTACAGATCTGCCAGTTTACAGGTAGACTAAGGGGACCTCCCAGGCACTATATTGGAAGGAATTTTTCATTTTTATGCATTCACTTTAAAAATCAAAAAATCACTGCTCATTTAAAAATGATGTTTTTTACAACTTTTTTTTTCATTGATACAGGGCAGGACCCGGACCCCTATAACCATTGTATGCCCAATTACTTGTATATAAGCCTTCAAAATGGGCACTTTTGATTTTTGACGTTCGGGTCCCATTGACTTTAATGGGGTGCATTATTCGGGTCTGAACTTTCACGATGTTCGAAAGTTCTGGTGCAAACTGAACAGGGGTCCGTTCGACCCATCCCTAATCAACATACCAAAAAGAATAGTATTGCAAAAAATTGTGAAAGTTCCCAGAAAGAAGGTATATAAGGTGATCCCAGACATTATGTTATCAAAATATATTGGTTTCTTTATTGGACTAAAAGTATTATAGAAAAAAGGACAGAATTAGTCCATTGTAACCCTCCACCAAACATTGCAAAAAACAACTTTGTCATGAATTCATTAAAAATAGCACATGCAGAGCCAAAATGCACAGACACATAAGAGAGGGTGAGTGGCCCTCAGTCCACTGTATGAGGGTAAGATCATTAATTGGAATTGCTTATTAGAGTAGTAACGATCGCTCACTGAGGACATAGATCAATTAACCTCACACATGGACAGTGGATCACCAGCTCAAAAGAGTATCACATAGAGGGCATAATGGTATAAATTGCAATAATCAAGTAAACCAATGTGTATTCGTTCAATCCCTCTTCTGATGGACGCAGGTATTGCTATTTGTAGTAAAAACAAGCCAGTGGGAGTAATAAAGAGTGCAGGTATAGGAAGCAGCAGATCCAAAGCTGTAACATACAAGACAAGCTGATTGATGAAATGCTTAGTGGAAATAAACACATCTCTCAGTAGCAATCTTTGCAGCCAATTGTAATGTAGTCTGTGTATGTATGCAAACTCTGCGGCCAAAATTGTAGCAGCAGAAAGTAGCACAGATATTGGGCTGTGACAACGGACAGATCCAGAGCTGTAACACATGTTCAGACAAGCCTATTAAGGAATGCTCACATAGAATTGAATATATCACTCAATAGCAGTCTTCTCAGCCGATGGCCATATAGTCTGTATGTTGTAAGATATCAGGGTGATTATACTCAAGTGGTGCATGCGATTTCCAGAAACACGTGTCAGTCCAGACTGCATTTTAAGGGCATGGCAGCCCACTTTTATTTAAAGGAAGCAAAAAGTTCAAAAGAAAGAGAAATTTCCCTTGCAGGAGGTTCCACCATTATTGCATCATGGTTATTCAGCCTCCTGGCTTACTGACGATACAGCTGCTTCAGGCCTCACGTCAAGGCCTTAGGTCTGTTTCTCAGACCTGTATGCTTGGGTCAAGCGCTCCTAGCTTACCCGGGGTTCAAACTGCCACCTGCAGTCTCTTTCCTAAAGAACATAGGTGTCCTCCTGACACTCATACACAGACATCGTGTCTGTAGGGCGGAGTCCTCCTGACTCCTCTGCGAGACTTGCTGTCTGCTTGGGTGGAGCTGTCTACAAGTGGGAGCTTGGAGCTATCCCAGGAAAGTTTCTGAACCCAGCCCACAGGTGTGTAATTAGTCGAGGTGGGTTCGTCTGTCGTTCAGAGCGTCTCCTCAGTCCTCCTGAGGCGGGATGTCTGTGCTACAGACACATACTCACAGTCCTCCTGTGGATACAAGAAATCCTTTCTCTGACGTCCACCGTCAAACTTGGGGCCCATTCGATCCTCGCGAACTGGGTTCGTATGTCCAGACTCTTTGTCTGGATTCCGGAACTGCACTCCGGACTTCGTCGACATAGCAGTCATTCGGTCCTCCGACTTATTGGTACTACGTTATTACCACCTTGGAGGACGTTCCCTTTAAAGAGAAAGAAAACTTGAAA
>BLSH010166295.1:41306-93264 GCA_018402905.1 Glandirana rugosa
GGTATGAGTGGCTCCAATTAGTAACTACCGGGAGACGACACGCACGTCGGTGACGTCATAACGGTTACAACTCAAGGTGGACCACCCGTACAGTTTTTACTCCGCCAACCACCCGTCCAACTTAAGGGCGACTTACAATCGGTCGATTCGTGACTGAAAAGACCGGACGGAGTCTTATAGACCATTCGGACCCGTGGACCATTTCTTTGCGATGTGGTGGTTTAAGTCCTGCACACGGTTCGTACCTTGTACACACTTCACAGGGACAGCCTCCCGTCTCTCTTCCAATCACGGTAACTGCATATGTTGGTAAGGACCGAGTTCGACTACACCGCAGTTGGTGGAGACTCGGACGGGGGTGTTTCGACTGTCTTAAAGACGGGGACACACAGAGGACAGGGGATCCGTCTGGTTGAGTTCGTGGCGTACCGTAGAAAATCGGACTGACGAACGCATCGGGGATCTTACGAAATGTTCGAGACGACCAAGTCTCCTGTGACGACGTCTTCTCCGGTGTGTCCTTCTTCTTCTTCTCCTCTCCCACCTCCTTCGTCTACACCGTCTGTGGCCTCTTCTGCAGCAGTGTCCTCTGAACCAGCAGAGCTTGTAAAGCATTCTAGGGGCTACGCAAGCAGTCAGGCTAAAAGATGCCATGCGGTGCTTGAGTTGGTCTGCCTAGGGGACAGGAGACACACAGGGGCAGAAATTCTGTCAGCTTTGTGGGGGCAGGCTCAGAGGTGGTTGACGCCACATCAGCTTGAGCCAGGAATGGTTGTATACGTCAATGGCACTAACCTTCTCTCTGCCCTCCGACAGGGACACTTCACACATGTTCCATGCTTGGCACACGTCCTGAATTTGGTGGTGTAGCGTTTCTTTACCAGGTGCCCAGGCTTACCAGATATTCTGAGGCAGGCCAGAAAAGTCAGTGCTTAGCTGGCTAACATTCAGCGGGAATTCAACCTGCCCACCAACCGCCTCATTTTTGACATGCCCACCAGGTGGAACTCAACATTGGCAATACTGCAGTGGCTGCACGCACAGCAGAGGGCCATCAATGATTAACCTCGGTGAGTATGGCACCAGGACAGGCCCAGGGGAGCTTGGTTATATTTCGCCACGCCAGTGGCTACTGATCAAGGATGCATGCACTGTCCTGTCACCATTTGAGGAGGCCACATAGATGGTGAGCAGCGACAATGCATGCATCAGTGACAATGTCCCTCTAGTCTTCCTGCTGGAGCACACGCTTTGTGGAATCATGTACAGGGCACTTGAGGCAGAACAGTGGGAGGAAGAGGAGGACTTCCTTTCCTCTCAAGGCCCCCTTTATGCAGATAGCATTCCTGCATGGCCAACAAACACACAGGAAGAAGAAGAGGAGGAGGAGGATTGTGTCAGCATGGATGTAGAGGATACCACACAGCAGTCTTCAAGGGATGGTTTTCAATCCCCAGAAACCCAAGGAGTTGTACGTGGCTGGGAGGAGGTAGTTCCTGACAATGTCATCCTCAGTGACCCAGCGGACTCTCATGTCTGATCAAATTTACGCTGCATGGCCTCCCTGATTCTGCAAAGAGTGCGAAAAGACCCTAGGGTTCATGGTATCAAGAAGGATCATTACACTTTACAGGCGGACCAAGGGGACCCCACAGGCACGATATTTTAAGGAAAATGTCTTTTTTTTTTTCCTCTTAAATCATTATTAAAATCACTGCTCCTGAAAAAATCTTTTTTTGCATTGATACGTGTCCCATAGGGCAGTACCCGGGTCCCTATAAACTTTTTATGGCAATAACTTGCATATAAGCCTTTAAAATTAGCACTTTTGATTTTTCCCATTCGAGTCCCATTGATTTTAATAGGGTTTGTGTATTTGGACGAACTTATTGCCTGTTCGCGGTGTTCTGATGCGAGCCAAGCCAAGGGGGTGTTCGGCTCATCCCTAACAGCCACCACGCAGATTGTCCCCAAACGTTTAATGTGCTTATCTCACAAACAAACCCTATACTGCAGGCACATGAGTGTATATCCCTAAAATTCATAGACAAGCTTAGTCATTTTTGTATCTACAAAACCTGTTACACTTATGCAGGTGGCAAATTTATGTACAAATGTATGTATCAGTACCCAAAGTGCCTACTGCCCCTGACGCCAGATTGGATCAGTGTTGCCAACCTACCAGATTGAAATTTACTGACACATCACCCAAAATTTACTGGCACAGCCAAGTGTTTCCTGGCATTTCTAAAAGTTACAAAATTACAGTTTTAAGTGCAAATGTCAATATTTAGGCTACAAACCAGTATATAATATGCAATTATAATGTGATTTAAGGTAGATATTAAGGAAAAAAACATAGTTCTTATTTTATTTTCGATATAGTAAGTAGCTCAGGGACATGACTCAGAAGGGCAAGAAATTAGAATGGGAACACAAATGAAATTGACTCTCACAGTGACAATGATGGCAGTGTGCAGCAGCACAGAAGATATGACACCTCACCAACACGACACGTTCCTCCTGCGTCACAGTGACAGTCTCTTTCTATGCCACGTGGTCCCTTCAGTCCACTCCAGTCCAAACAGCACTGACAGTCCCATTCCCAGCTTGCCTTGCTCCCATCCCGCAGACACGCACACGAGGATTTGGCCGCTCCGCTAGGCTTCCTTGCACTATGACATCACACGACACACTCAGGCAACGCCTCCACCAGACCCGCTCCCTGCCAGCCAAACACAGTGTAGCAAGCAATCGGATGGTCACGGCCGGGTCCGGATCAGAACTGTGCATGCACAGTTCCGAGCAGAGTGTTACAGCCATATTTTTACTGGCAATCTTTTCCTGTCACTGACATTTACTGGCAGGAGAAAAGTGCTCACTTTTTACTGGCTGCCAATAAAAATACAGATGGTTGGCAACACTGGAATGGATGAGTTTAGTCAAACTGCCTAAATCTTGTTGAACGTGAATGTATGTTTTTAGAAATGCTTTAATCTCAAGAAATCGATAAATACCTGTTTTTCCTCTCACAAGAATCTCCATTGCCAACTTGTAAATTAAAGTCCTTCTTCAAGATAATATTTTTCTTTTAATGTAATTAGTCATGGCAATAGAAGTCTATAAAGCTGCCATTTGCGATGACTCATTCAGAAAATAGTAGGGACAGAAGTAGAAAGTATATGGCCAGCTAATGTTACCGCTGCACTCTAGACACTAAAGTAGTGTTAGCTCATGTAATTAACACATTACACTTACCTACTGCAGTCCTTTCTACAGATATTTCATGGAGATCTGGTTTAAATACCAAAAACCCCTTCTAGAGTGTAATTGATGAGCACAAAGGTTGTCCAATAAAATATCACAAAATCTTAAGTAAATGGACTAAACAACTGAAACTTGTGATCTACTAATTGCAACATTCATATCTTACCCTTAAACATGTTATGAAAACTAAGAGAGCCCCAAGATAAAAAAAAGAATGCGCAAAAAGTTTCAGTGCTTCTTCTCAGAAAAAATGCAACATAATTCAAATTGGTATGAGTGAATGAGTGAATGTGTGAGTATGAGTGAATAGTGCTTAATTAACTATACCACTTCACACATTATACAGGTGATTAAGCTTTAGAAAAAGTACCTATGTTTCACCTTCCACATTAGCATATCGGGCTTGGTGTTCTCTAAATGTACTCAAAATGGAAGACTTGTATTATAATCTTGTATGTACCAGGGCAGGACTGGGCTGGGAGGCAGATAACATTTGCCTCCTGTGCCAGTTCTAATACTATGGGGTTGATTTACTAAAGGCAAATCCACTCTTGAAAGTGCAGTCACTGTAAATCTAAGGGAAAGATCTAAAATCAAGGAAATCAGGGGGAGCTCTGCTGATTTTATCATCCAATCATGTACAAGCAAAAATGCTGTTTTTTTATTTTCCTTGCATGTCCGTCTCAGATCTACAGCGACTGCACTTCCAAGTGCACTTGTAGTGCAAAGTGGATTTGCCTTTAGTAAATAAACCCCTATATGTTGGGCTGGCATGCAGTAGTATAGAGGCTTCACCTTTAGACATTAATCAAAGTGGGAGCTGCTGTTAATGACATATAGTGGGCATTATATAGCAACCCGTTCTTTTTTTAATGCCTGGCAAAAGTAATTATTCCTGCAATTACTTCTTTGTGGTTCTAGAGTATCATGGGACAGAATGGAAATAAGGAAAATGGAAGCTGATACTAGAAGATGTAAAAAAACAAGTATCATAATAACTAGTTTCAAGCAATCAGTGCAACAGTATGGCACAGTTTGAATGGTAGACTTTCTTTAACCACTTCAGCCCCAGAAGGATTTCACTCTTTAGGACCAGAGCGCTTTTTGTGATTTGGCACTGCGTCGCTTTAACTGACAATTGCGCGGCCGTGCAACATTGCACCCAAACGAAATTTGCGTCCTTTTTTTCCCACAAATTCATTTGGTGGTATTTGATCACTTCTGCATCATTTCTGATCGCTGCTATAAACAAAAAAAGAGCGACAATTTTGCAAAAAAAACGAATTTTTCTTACTTTTTGCTAAAATACAAATCCAAAAAAAAACCAAACATTTTTTTTCATCGGTTTTGGACGATTTATATTCTTCCTCATATTTTTGGTAAAAAAAAATCGCAATCAGTGTTTGATTGGTTTGCGCAAAAGTTGCCACATTTACGAATGATGAGAATTAATTTCTGGGGTTTTTATTTTTTTTATTTTTTACTAGTAATGGTGGCAATCTGCGTTTTTTAGCGATATTGCAGCGGACATGTCAAACCATTTTTACACTTTTTTGGGACCATTGGCATTTATATAGCGATCAGTGCTATAAAAATGCACTGATTACTGTGTAAATGCAATTGGCAGTGAAGGGGTTTACCTGCAGGGGGCGCTCTAAGGGATAACTGTGTTCCCTCAGGTTGTTATATCTCTATGGGGGGCTGGGCTGGCAGGGGGAGGGGAGTGATCACAGCTTCCATATACAGGAAGCCTGTGATCACAGCCCTTCCCCCTCTGTCAGAACTGAGATCCGTGTCATAAACTGACCTCCGTTCTCTCACTGCGGGGGGGGGGCCATCGCGGGTAGCCAGCGGAGATCAATTCCACCCCACATGCTCCCTGGCCCCTCCGGAACACAGTGAGCGTGCCTCTGGCGGGGCGAGCCTGCTCACAATACTAGTTTTCGCAGCTGCCGTCAGGTGACGGCGGTTTGCGATAACGAGCCACTTTGTCGCCGTGACGCTGCGGCGGGTGGGCGGCATGTGGTTAAAGTATAAGTTCACCTTTGTAAAAAAAATAATACATTTTATTAGGAGCCTGTAATCAGTAGTTCAGGGATCTCGGGCTCCTGCAGACTGTCAGTGCAGCTGTCTGCCCATACCTTGTATGAGCAGGCAGTTACTAAATGGCAGGAACAATCAATGAACTAGCTAGAGTGCTCATGAGCGCCCTAGTAGTTCTTTGAGCACACAAGCCATCAGCCAATAGTTGTAATTCCACCATGACTCCATGAATGAATGACGCGGGTGCGGGGAAAAGATCCCATCCTGTTGTCACAATGGGGGAGGGGGGGGGGGGGGGGGGGGGGCTGCTACATCAGTAACATGTTACATGTTACACCCTGAATACAGCTAATATGAAAGGTGAATATATCCTTTAATTTACAGAAATCTGTCCCCACCACTTGGTTGCATATGCCCTCCAGGCCAAAGGCTCCCATTTCCCCTCTGCTATGTATTATTTATTCTTTTGAAGGTACAGTACTTACTAAAGTTATTGAAATAGTTTTGGTTGGATTTCCACTGTAAATTTGGTAGAAACCTGTATGTATAGCCCTTCTTTTGAATAAAGCAACATATTGTTTAACCATTTATTGTTTTCACCCATTGTTTTCACCCATATAGCTGTTCCCTGTGGTGCCTTCAACTATAAATGTGCAGATGGGACCTGTGTGAAGAAGATTAACCCTGAGTGTGACTCGGTCAAGGACTGCCACGATGGTTCTGATGAAAGGAATTGCAGTAAGGAGTGTGTCTGTCTCTAAAATTATGTAATATCTTGGATTGAACATGTAGTATGACCCCTGTAGGAGCCACTGGTTGATGCTTTTCCTCAGATGCTGCCCTGACCTTGCAAGCTCCCCGTCCCTTCTGACACTCTAGGTTCAGACATGGTTTAGATGACCAGAGTTCAATAAACTGATCACCAATAATACCTAACACAGGGTAAAGGGCAATAGACACAAGTTTTGGTAACCACAATTGTTTTGAATATTTTAAAGTAGCACAAAATAATACTTGGGGGTTACAAATGGGTTTGCAACAATATATACATTCAAGGAATCAGCAAAGGTAATCCAAACCAGATAGCCATAAATATTTGGTAATAAGTAACACCAGAAAACTGTAATTACCCTGTAGATGTCAGTGGCTTCTAAAGAGGGTGCAACACTAGTTGTGGGGGAAGATGGCCTAGTAAAGCAGCCAACTCCCCAGCAGCCACTTTCACAAGGCAAAGGGAACCAGGTGAATGGCCATAAATATTGGGACATCAACACAATTCTAATCTTTTTGGCACTATACACCACCACAATGGATTAGAAATGAAACAAACAAGATGTGCTTTAACTGCAGATTTTCAGCATTAATTTGAGGGTATTTACATCCAAATCAGGTGAATGGTGTAGGAATTGCAACAGTTTGTATATGTGGCTGCCACTTTTTAAGGGACCAAAAGTAATGGGACAGATTAACAATCATAAATAAAACTTTCACTTTTTAATACTTGGTTGCAAATCCTTTGCAGTCAATTACAGCCTGAAGTCTGGAACGCATAGACATCACCAGATGCTGGGTTTCATCCCTGGAGATGCTCTGCCAGGCCTCTACTGCAACTGTCTTCAGTTCCTGCTTGTTCTTGGGGCATTTTCCCTTCAGTTTTGTCTTCAGCAAGTGAAATGCATGCTCAATCGGATTCAGGTCAGGTGATTGACTTGGCCATTGCATAACATTCCACTTCTTTCCTTTTAAAAACTCCTTGGTTGCTTTCGCGGTATGCTTCTGGTCATTGTCCATCTGCACTGTGAAGCGCCGCCCAATGAGTTCTGAAGCATTTGGCTGAATATGAGCAGATAATATTGCCCGAAACACTTCAGAATTCATCATGCTGCTTTTTTCAGCAGTCACATCATCAATAAATACCAGAGAACCAGTTCCATTGGCAGCCATACGCCATGACACTAACACCACCATGCTTCACTGATGAGGTGGTATGCTTTGGATGATGAGCAGTTCCTTTCCTTCTCCATACTCTTCTCTTCCCATCACTCTGGTACAAGTTGATCTTGGTCTCACTTGTCCATAGGATGTTGTTCTAGAACTGTGAAGGCTTTTTTAGATGTTTTTTGGCAAACTCTACTCTGGCCTTCCTGTTTTTGAGGCTCACCAATGGTTTACCCTCTGTATTCACTCTGGTGAAGTCTTCTCTTGATTCTTGACTTTGACACACATACACCTACCTCGTGGAGAGTGTTCTTGATCTGGCCAACTGTTGTGAAGGGTGTTTTCTTCACCAGGAAAATAATTCTTCGGTCATCTACCACAGTTGTTTTCCATGGTCTTCCGGGTCTTTTGGTGTTGCTGAGCTCACCGGTGCGCTCTTTCTTTTTAAGGATGTTCCAAACAGTTGATTAGGCTGCACCTAATGTTTTTGTTATCTCTCTGATGGGTTTGTTTTGTTTTTTTCAGCCTAATGATGGCTTGCTTCACTGATAGTGAAAGCTCTTTGGATTTCATATTGAGAGTTGACAGCAACAGATTCCAAATGCAAATAGCACACTTGAAATGAACCCTGGACCTTTTATCTGCTCCTTGTAAATGGGATAATGAGGGAATAACACATACCTGGCCATGGAACAGCTGAGCAGCCAATTGTCCCATTGCTTTTGGTCCCTTAAAAAGTGTGAGGCACATATACAAACTGTTATAGTTTCTACATCGTTCACCTGATTTGGATGTAAATACCCTCAAATTAAAGCTGAAAGTCTGCAGTTAAAGCACATCTTGTTTGTTTCATTTCAAATCCAATGTGGTAATGCATAGAGCCAAAATGATTAGAATTGTGTAGATGTCCCAATATTTATGGACCTGACTGTAGCTATAGTAAAGGGAGCCTCTTTAAATGAGCGGTGAATGTTTGTGGTTAGAAAATAGCGTAAATCCTGATGTTATAGATAAGATTATCTGCTAGCAAGTTGGGGCCCTTCCAGGTTGAAGAGTGTTGGTGAATGACAGAGTCAGGTCTGCAGATAGGTCGAGGAAGTGACAAGTAAGGTTTCCTTAACCATCTTGGACAAACATACATAGGTGTCTGCCAGCAGTGTCCTTATTCAACAGAGAAAGCAAAGGGTGGGCAACTGTCCTTTCACCAATCCCAATTCAGACACGGTTTTTGGCACTGCAGGATGAGCTGGATGAGTCTTATACCCCTCAGCCAGAGAAGCAGTGATGATGTAGTTAGCTCCTAATATGCTGACAACCGTGATGGATGATGATGACGAGAACTGTGAAAGTCTCTAGTTCATTGAGAGCAGCTATGAGTAATCAGCATAGTGGTCTGCCATGAAGCTGTGCAGATGCATGCATGGTCTGCTGCTAGCACAGGCTGGGCTACTGATTGTGAAGGCAGAATGGCAGCACCCGATAGTCTGATGTGCCCAGGCCAAGAGAGCAAGCCCGCCAGATACAATTAAATTTATAGACTTTCCCACAATGCTTTATTGACTCAGTTATAATGGTAGTCATCAAGGTGAAGAGTTTCACTTATATTGGTGGTGGTGGGGGGATGCCCCCTACATTGTTGGTTTGTGGGCAGAAGAGTGAGCCTTACATTGGTGGTCAGTGGAAGAAAGAGTGCCCCTTACATTGTTAGTATGCAGAGAAATGCTTCCTACGTTGGAGGTCAGTGGGAGAATAAATTTCCCTTTTATTGTTTATCAGTGGGAAGGGGGGTACCCTTTACATTTGTCATCTCTGGAAAAATTATATTATGCTTCCCCTGACAACCAATGTCAGTGGCATTGTCCCTTCCAGAGATCACTGGTGTAGGGGGCATTTTTCCTCCTAGAGACCTTATCTTGGTGGTCAGCAGAACTAAATATCAGCATTCTTCTCCCTATTGGTAGGCAATGGGGAGAAGAATGTTGCTTACATTGATGCTCAGTGGGAAGAAGCATTTGTGGCTTCTAAAAAAAAATATGATTCTAAAATTGGGAGTCAGTTGGACAAGTTCCCCTGACATTGGCAGTCTGTTGGAAAATGCCCCCTTACATTCATAATTAGATGGAGGAAGTCCCTTCCAATTGTGAACAGGGGGAGAAAGAGCATTCCATTTTTCACCTTGGTGGTCAGTGGAAGAAAGAATGCTTATTACATTGGTGGGCAGTTTAAAAATGCAACTATGTAGCAAAATATAGGTAGGAAGAATTCAGCATTGACCACCAATGTAGAGAGTCATGTTTATTCTCGTGTACCACAAATCACAAATATTATGGGCTTTCTTCCCACTAACAATGTTAGGGTCATTCAAAATTTCCCTTACACTGATGGTCATTGAAAAAAGAATGCCCTTTGCATTGGTAGTCAGTGGAACAATACTTCTTACTTTGTTGGTCAGCTGGATACATGCCCCTTACATTGGTGGTCGGTAAAAGACAGAATTTCCTTTACATTGGTAGTCAGTGGACAAAAAAAATCCTCCCTATATTGGTAGTCAGTTGAAAAAAAAATCCCCTTACATTGATGGTAAGTGGGCAAAAGAGTGTGTCTTAGTGGTCAGTGGAAGAAAGAATGTCCTTTACATTGGCCAGTGGGAAAATGTGTGTAGGCAGCAAAAATACCATAGGTACCAGTGATTGTACCTCTACCTACTTACCAGCAAGAACAGCAGGCTCCCTTCTTCTTGGTTTTGTTGCTGTGGACTCTGTTAAAGGACATTGGTTCCAGAATTAAATATTAAACTGTTGGGTGAAATAGCAGTGCCTACACTCATACAGTCATACTAGAATAATTTGACACTATGTTGGGTAGAGCACTTGAGGTACATCTCTGGTACAGGTAGTGCTACTGGTTGGCCATATTGTATAGCTGAAAGAATTCTATCAGGGAAACCTGAACTGTCCAGGTGTTCAACACGTGCCACATCCCAATAAATATAGGCAAGGACAGATAAAATTGGGACTGGTCGGGGGGACTTTACAGGCACCAAGAAACACTTGAAAATTGACAATTATATATAAAAATGTTTTTTTTTTATTTATACAAACATGCTTAAAATGCATTTAAGAATAAAATGGGTTACATACAAAGAAATAACTCAGACAAAGACTCTGACAGCCACAAGCATAACACCCAGAGGCAGAGGCATGATGGGACTTGTCGTTTTGCAACAGATGGAGGTCCGCTAATTGCATATCCTGACGATCTAAATTGCTGATTGGCTCAGACCCCTGTCTGAGCACAAGCAGCAGTAAAAACCAAGCCAAGCCTCCAAATAATGTGTGGCTCACAAGGCAAATCTTGCCCCAAGACACATGTGGCATGCATTCCAGCCACCATGGCCTTCCCCCATCACCCACCGCATGACAGCACGTCATATCCAACGGACGTGTGACATCCCATCCAGTCGCGACGCATTCAGCGGTGTATGCATCAGCAATCCAAGGACTTGAGGTACATCTCTGGTACAGGTAGTGCTACTGGTTGGCCATATTGTATAGCTGAAAGAATTCTATCAGGGAAACCTGAACTGTCCAGGTGTTCTACACGTGCCACATCCCAATAAATATAGGCAAGGACAGATAAAATTGGGACTGGTCGGGGGGACTTTACAGGCACCAAGAAACACTTGAAAATTGACAATTATATATAAAAATGATTTTTTTTTTATTTATACAAACATGCTTAAAATGCATTTAAGAATAAAATGGGTTACATACAAAGAAATAACTGAGACAAAGAATTGTTACACATAGTACATTTTCTTTCCTCAATACAACATCACATCACAGTAATACACCTACGTGTTTCAAAACTACAAGACAAATGTCCATTAATGAAAAAATCAACACAATTGTTTTAAAAAATATATATATATAAATACAACCATAGATATGAAAATATATCTTACAATATGTATATAGAAAGATCAGACACCAGTACCAGCTCAGCAAGAATCCAAGGATCAAAAAGCAATTCAGAGGAAGGTTGGTTACTTAGTGTGTAACAAAAGGTAAAAGAATTTTGAGTCAATATCCCTCATAAGGCCAAACCAGAGACATTGCATCCAAGTATAGGAGAGTGGGGCCCCTGGTTGATGAAAAGTCACAGGTAAAATATCAAAATGGAGCCTGGGTTAATAGATCAAGCCTAATCAATAAATGGTATCAGAAGTACATACTTGCTGATCCACCGGTGTGTAGTGTGACTCCAGATTTTGCCACAACAGGATGGAGGACGCAATGTGGCTCCAAATGTAAAAAAAAAAGGCTTTTGAAAAAGCTCATGAGAAAACTCATGGAAGAGTGTAGGAGTTTGTCATCAGCAAAGCATTACCGGATTGACCTCAATAGCCTGTATAGGAAAAAAACGCAAAGAAAAAAAGAGGGGTATCTATTACAAACATGCCCAGTGAAAACAATGTTAAACAAAAAAGGACATAAGAATTAACAAAACTCATCTTAGTTTTCCTAGCTTACCTAATAATATAAAGATGAAAAGGGAAATATCACACTAAGGCTACTTTCACACTGGAGCATTTTACAGACGCTATTTAGCTAAAAATAGCGTCTGTAAAGCGACTCAAAAGTCCCCCCCCATCCACCCCAATGTGAAAGCCCTGAGTGCTTTCACACTGGGGCGGTGCACTAGCAGGACGTTACAAAAAGTCCTGCAAGCAGCATCTTTGGGGCGGTGAGGGGAGCGGTAATTTACCGCTCCTCTACCGCCCCTGCCATTGAAATGAATGGCAAGCGCTGCCAAAGCGGCTGCACACCGCCTCGGTAGCGCTGAGTGCCGGCACTTTTAACCCCGTTTTAACCCCTTGTGGGGGGTTAAAAGTGCCGCACACCCGCCTGCATAGCGGCGCCGTAGCGCCGCTATAACAGTGCTAAATCCCCGCTGAGACTAGCGGGGATTTACCGCTACCGCCCGCCAGCCCCAGTGTGAAAGGGGCCTTAGTGTGAGTCGCAACAGCTGCCAACACTACAATCAAACAAATTGTGTAATTAAATCATAGGGGTTACTGTGTGGCGCTAGTTGAGACTGAGACTAAAAGAGTAATCACAAAAGTGATTAGAAAGGTACAGGATTACAATGACATGTGACGTAATTATACAAATGAGTTTATGATGTTTTAAGTGGATAATCACAACCTAAGAATATATATAAAAACATATAAATGAAACTGTATAGATAAAAAAACATATGTATGATGTCACCATCTGAAGGGAGTCAATCTTCAAACCCACATGGATCCAAAAATATAAAGACAGTAAGTTATAATATATGGTAGAAAATGCTGTATGATCCACCACTATTCAGAGTCATAAGAAAAAACGTATTTAAAATTTATGGAAAGTTCATAGTGGTGGATCATACTGCATTTTGTGATTACTCTTATAGTCTCAGTCTCAATTAGCGCCACACAGTAACCTCTATTACCTAATAATATGTCTTGGAGATATGGAGCAGCAGTCCTTCACAGGCTGCAGGGTGGATGTCCGGTAACCAAATGCCAAATCTATCCCTGTATAAATATTCTAACCACCAAGGTGTAGACCAGGGATATGCAATTAGCGGACCTCCAGCTGTTGCAGAACTACAAGTCCCATGAGGCATAGCATGACAGCCACAAGCATAACACCCAGAGGCAGAGGCATGATGGGACTTGTAGTTTTGCAACAGATGGAGGTCCGCTAATTGCATATCCTGAGGATCTAAATTGCTGATTGGCTCAGCCCCTGTCTGAGCACAAGCAGCAGTAAAAACCAAGCCAAGCCTCCAAATAATGTGTGGCTCACAAGGCAAATCTTGCCTCAAGCCAAGTGTGGCCTGCATTCCAGCCACCATGGCCTTCCCCCATCACCCACCGCATGACAGCACGTCATATCCATCAGACGTGTGACATCCCATCCAGTCGCGACGCATTCAGTGGTGTATGCATCAGCAGATGCCATGATGCCAGCTCGTCATGCGTGGGTGCATACACCCGGAAGCTGAGAGTGACACCGGAGATGGAGACCACACACATCCTCTTGGACATAATGTCCTAAACCCTGGATAGATGCAGACTGAGCTGCAGCAAACCAGGGAAGGAGGGTAGATACTCCACTCCAGTGAAACTGTGTGGGGGCTACCCATGCTGGGAATGGCTCCTTGAAAAGGATATTGAAAGCCGATTGGCATCCACATAATGAAAACAATTCAAATTACAAAAAGAGAAAAAAAAATGATATTGATTGTTGTCGTCCTATTGTGGAGTAAATATTGCTAATCTCCGCTGCATGAGTGTGGTCATAGATCCTTCTCCAAAACTCCAGAACGGTTTTGCCTATATAAAAGGCCCCATAAATGACACCCCTTGTTTGGCAGTTGCCAAACTTTTTAGACCGAAAGATGCAACTGTTCGGGAGAAAGGAAGCAGGATCAATGCAGATGTACTGGCAACAATTACATGTACCGCAGGGGAAAGGGCCTAGAGGGGTATTTCCAGCTATAGATTTAATATCAAAGGTGTAATTGCTGGATACCAACTTGTCACGCAAGAAGGGTGCTTGTTTACCTAATAATATGTCTTGGAGACATGAAGCAGCAGTCCTCCACAGACTGCAGGGTGGATGTCCCCTAGCCAAATGCCAAATACCATCCGGTTGTGACTTATTCAGCGGTGAATGCCTCAGCATATGCCGTGATGCCAGCATGTCGTGCGTGGGTCCATACACCCGGAGGCACTGAGAGTGACAACGCAGATGGAGACCACACAGATCCTCCCGGACATAAAGTCCTAAACCCTGGATAGATGAAGACTGAGCCGCAGCAAATGAGGAAAAGGAGGGTAGATCCCCCATTCCAGTGAAACTGAGTGGGGTCTACCTGTGCTGAGAATGGCTCCTTGAAAAGGATATTAAAAGCCGATTGGCGAACACATAATGCAAACAATACAAAAAAAGAAAAAAAAATTATATTGATTAATACGAACTTATACATAATTGTATATAATGAAGTATATAATAAAATTGTAATACTATAACCAAAAAAAAAGAGAAAACGAGGGACCCCAACATACCTCCCCATTTTGCATATTGTTTACATTAAATGCTCAGTCTTACCTGAGGTGAACCCTCAAGAAAACCTCAAAAACATAGAATCTCATTTAAACCAGGTGGAGTGTTAGCCTTAAGGCCAAAAATACTCAGAGATTCTCTTTGCAATACAAGTTTATTCCAATCGCCTCTTCGGCTATCTTGTTCAACATGCTCCAGAGCCCAAAATGTGAGCTTCAGAACATGATAGCTATGTGCTTGGACGATATGTCGTCCTATTGTGGAGTAAATATTGCCAATCTCAGCTGCATGAGTGTGGTCATAGGTCCTTCTCCAAAACTCCCGAACAGTTTTGCCTATATAAAAGGCCCCACAAGGACTAGTCATTATGTAAATGATGCCCCTTGTTTGGCAGTTGCCGAACTTTTTAGGTCAAAACATGCAACTTTTCAGGAGAAGGGGAGCAGGCTCAGTGCAGATGTACTGGCAAAAATGACATGTACCGCAGGGGAAAGAGCCTAGTGGGGTATTTCCAGCTATAGATTTAATATCAGAGGTGTAATTGCTGGATACCAACTTGTCACGCAAGGAGGGTGCTCGTTTGAATGTGATTAAGGGATGCGGAGACAGGAACTTAGCTATCTGGGGATCAGAAGTCAAGAGGTGCCAGTAATTTTGTATATGTTTTCGAACCAATTTGTGTTGTGCATTGTAGGGTGTTATAATGCGCAAAGTGGTTTCATCCTCACATGGTGGAGGAGCACCAAAAAGTAGCTGAGACCTAGACTGATCAATCACTCGATTGAAAGCTTTACGAAGGCAAGATTTAGAATAACCTCGTTCGAGTAAGCGAAGTCTAAGTTCATCCGCTGCTGTTTTGAATTTTCCTTCATTGCAGCAATTTGCATGACAAGTTGGTATCCAGCAATTACACCTCTGATATTAAATCTATAGCTGGAAATACCCCAATAGGCATTTTCCCCTGCGGTACATGTCATTTTTGCCAGTACATCTGCACTGAGCCTGCTCCCCTTCTCCCGAAATGTTGCATCTTTCGGCCTAAAAAGTTTGGCAACTGCCAAACAAGGGGCATCATTTACATAATGACTAGCCCTTGTGGGGCCTTTTATATAGGAAAAACCGTTCGTGAGTTTTGGAGAAGGATCTATGACCACACTCATGCAGCTGAGATTGGCAATATTTACTCCACAATAGGACGACATATCGTTCAAGCACATAGCTATCATGTTCTGAAGCTCACGTTTTGGGCTCTGGAGCATGTTGAACAAGATAGCCAAAGAGGCAATTGGAATAAACTTGTATTGCAAAGAGAATCTCAGTGGATTTTTGGCCTCAAGGCTAACATTCCACCTGGCTTAAATGAGATTCTAAGTTTTTGAGGTTTTCTTGAGAGTTTACCTCAGGTAAGACTGAGCATTTAATGTAAACAATATGTACAATGGGGAGGTATGTTGGGGTCCCTCTTTTTTTTTTTTTTGTTTTTGTGGTTATAGTATTATAACTTTATTATATACTTCACTATATACAATTATGTATAAGTTAGTATTAATCAATATAATTTTTTTTCGTAATTTGAATTGTTTGCATTATGTGGACGCCAATCAGCTTTCAATATCCTTTTCAAGGAGCCATTCCCAGCACAGGTAGCCACCACTCAGTTTCACTGAAATGGGGGATCTACCCTCCTTTTCCTCATTTGCTGCAGCTCAGTCTTCATCTATCCAGGGTTTAGGACTTTAGCATTTGGCTAGTGGACATCCACCCTGCAGCCTGTGGAGGACTGCTGCTTCATGTCTCCTAGACATATTATTAGGTAAGCTAGGAAAACTAAGATGAATTTTGTTAATTCTTATGCCCTTTTTTGTTTAACATGGTTTTCACTGGGCATATTTGTAATAGATACCCCCCTTTTTTTCTTTGAGTCTTTTTTCTATAGAGGCTATTAGACATGTGCATGGCCGAAAAATGTGTTTGTTTTCGTTTCGTTCTGTTCTTTTTTTTATTTTTTCTGAAATTCGAAAATTTGGATTTCAAAATTCGTAAATTGGAGAATTTGGTAATTCGAAATTCGAAAATGCCGAAATTCGGAAGTAAAAAAATCTGAAAATTTGGAAATTCGAATATTCGGAAATTCAAAAATCCAAAAATCAGAAAGAAAGTCCGAAAATTGGAAATAATAGCTAACTAATAAATAACTATTAAATTATAGGTATTGAAATTTCTTTTCAAATTTGGCTGTTAGTGAACATAAATATGACATTTATCACTAACAGACAAATTTTAAAGGAAATTCCAATACCTACAATGTAATAGTTAGTATAATAGTTAAGTTATTATTAGTTAGTTATTATTTCAAATGTTCAAATTAATCGGGTTTTCGAATTTTCGCATTTCAGATTTTCAGATTTTCGAATTTCGAATTTTCCAATTTTCAAATTACCGAATTTTCAAATTCGAAATTACGAAACTTCAGAAAAATTCGGAAATTCGAAATTCGGATTCGAAATTTGTTAAAAAACGAATATGGAACAAAACAAAATGTCTACAGGCTATTGGGGTCAACCCGGTAATGCTTTGCTTATGACAAACTCTTCCATGAGGTTTCTCATGACCTTTTTCAAAAGCCTTTTTTTCTTACATTTGGAGCCACATTGGGTCCTCCATCCTGTTGTGGCAAAATCTGGATTCACATTACACTCCGGTGGATCTGTAAGTAGATACTTCTGATACCATTTATTGACTAGGTTTGATCTATTAACCCAGGCTCCATTCTGATATTTTACCTGTGACCTTTCATCAACCAGGGGTCCTGCGCTCCTATACTAGGATGCAATGTCCCTGATTTGGCCTTATGAGAGATATTGACTCAAAATTCTTTTACCATTTGTTACATGCTAGGTAACCTTCCTGTGCATTGCTTTTTGATCCTTGCTGAGCTGGTACTGGTGTCCGCATATGACCTTTCTATATATATATTGTATGATATACTTTCATATCTATGGTTGTATTTATATATATATTTTTTTTTTAAACAATTGTGTTTATCTTTTCATTAAATGACATTTGTCTTGTAGTGTCTATTCATTATGCTCCTCAACAAAAGAACCCCCTGAAGAAAATTCTTTTGAGTTGAAATGCATAGGGGTATTACTGCAATGTGATGCTGTATTGAGGAAGGACATATGTGTAACAATATTGTCAGAGTTATTTCTTTGTATGTAACCCATTTTATTCTTAAATGAATTTTAAACATGTTTGTTTAGATAAAACATCTTTTTTATATATAATTGTCAATTTTCAAGTGTTTCTTGGTGCCTGTAAAGCCGCCCCCCCCCAATTTTCTCTGTCATTGAAAAGCTAAGCCCGGATATGATTACTATTTGAGGTAGTAGGAGCCCATACAGTGTCATTTCTGCATCCAATCTTGAATTTACTTTTAGAACCGGCCATGTTGTCCTCCAACAACACTCACAGGCAGGACTAGGTGTCTTCCTACATTATTCCATTAAGTCAAATAGTTAATATAGAGTTAAACTGTAAAAAAAAAAATTCAGTTGCTGGTGCTATATGCAAATTAAAATTAACATCAACCACGCTGAATACAAGAACAAAATTAAAATGAGTAGCTGCTGGCACACATAGGTTGAACTGAACCTTAAAACAACTGTGAATCTGGGTGCAGCGCTATACCCATTGTTAAATGAGTCTCAAAAGATAAATCCTTATTATGGTGCATAAAAAGACAATTTGAAAGGTGGTCCCATAAAGAAAAGCCTTCCCCGACACCCACGCATACTGCCTCTTACCCTCCATCGATGACCCCTATTAGGGAGTTCTTTAAAGCCTGTGTGTGGGGTAGGCCTGGTAGATGATATTGCCGGGAAGTAAAGGTGAGCGTCTCTCAAACTCGCGTAAGGTTTCCCAGGGCCGTTCCACTCGCCATCACCAATCATAAAAAATAAGATGCCAATAGTGTAGCACGCTCACAATAGTTTATTAAGATAAAAAGAGGAGATACGCTCACATTTACGCTGTGTTTGTAGGCAGCAAAACATGTTACGGTCTGTTTCCAACCAATACTATGGCGGTCCCGTCCAGGAACGCAATGTCGTCACGACAAACGGCCCTGGGAAACCTTACGTGAGTTTGAGAGATGCTCCCCTTTGCTTCCCAGCAATATCATCTAATAAGCCTACTCCACACACAGGTTTTAAAGACCTCCGTAATAGGGGTCATCGCTGGAGGGTAAGAGGCAGTATGTGTGGTTGTCGGTGAAGGCTTTTCTTTATGGGACCACCTTTCACATTGTCTTTTTATGCACCATAATAAGGATTGATCTTTTGAGACTCTGTTCATTTAAAAATGGGTATAGCGATGCACCCAGATTCACTGGCGCCATATGGTCTAACTTTATTAAAACACAAATGATTTCTATGTCAACCTCTGTCACCCTTTCATACCTCCTCACAATTTATATTTTGAATTTCTTGATATTAATAAACCTTGTCCTTATTTCTCACAAAGATTGTGGCGTTCAAGGACTTCAAAATCGCATTGTTGGAGGAACCCAGGCTCTAGAAGGAGAATGGCCTTGGCAAGCCAGTCTACAGATACATGGAGAACACAAATGTGGCGGGACATTGGTAGCTGATAGGTGGATTCTGACAGCGGCTCACTGCTTTGAATTGGACGGGTAATAATAAATGGGGCAGGGTGATTAATGCATCAAGGCTCTTGAAATGTTTGCAGGGACAGCAGGACAAGACATAAATGTTAACAATGAAAGTGTAAAAACCAATAGTGAAATGAGTAGGTATGCACACGGTTATAAATCTGACTTACTTCCAGCCCCCCCAAGATAAAAAAAACTAGATAGCAGGGGAGGGAAATCTGACCAGCAAAGCCTCATACTGGAATAAAAAACCTGACAGAGGTACTACCTTCCCTTGAAGCGTAACTTTACCCATAACAACTTGATAAAAAATAATGTTCTTTACATACATGCCACATTAATAATTATGCTACCAACATTAGTGTGTGTTGTAAACTGCCTCCAGCATTGCTCCTGTTTCTTTTTGCTAGGCACTGCCATTTTGAAGACTAGAACCCCTGAACAGCAGTAAATCATAAAGCGGAACTAAACCCATTTCAAAAACCAGTTACATCATAAAGCGGAACTAAACCCATTTCAAAAACCAGTTACATTCCTAAAATGCTGGGATTGCTAACTGCCACATTTGCTTGTGCCCTCAACCAAACTGTCAAACCATCAAATGGCTGGTGTCATAACTGGTCCCATGTGTAGCACCATGGCAGTTGCAGATCAAACAGAAGCAGCTTCCTTGGCTGTAAAGGAGAGGAGGGTTTTAAGGCTGTCAGGAGATCGACCTCTACAAACTCAGCACCATGCCTAAAAATATAGTGCAACTGAGCATGTGCAGAGCAGGATGAGACAGTATATTACTGTATTTTAAGCAGTATAGACACTTCTTTTTGATGTTTTACATAGGTATACCTGAAAAAGGGGCCAGGCTAAAGTGATTGTCATGAAACCAGTAAACATTCTGCCCTGAAACCACAGCACACATTCATGCCTTATCTGTTTCCTACCTTTGCTGCATGTGTCCAGTTAAAGGCCGGGCCTTCCTCACCTGTGTGCTTTAGTAGGCCCTCCTCTGATGGTCTCCACCCCAGGCCTTAATTGGGAACAGGATATATACACCTGGCAGTGCAAGCTTGCATTGCTGATCAACGTTTGTCCATGTTTGGCTTGTGTGTGTTTGATTGTCTCTTTCGGTTGCTCTGAGTCTTATCCGTGTTCTGATCCTTGGCTTGTCTGACTATCCCTTCCTGCCTGATACCTGGATCTTCGGCTTGTCTTCGGTTTCTCCTGTCTTCTGGTAGCCCTGACCCTTCATTATCCCTTTGACTATTCTTGCTGTTCCTGTGCTGCTGCTTCCCCTCTAGCACCTGGGGCCAGCCTGAGTGTGAGCTAGGGGACCCTGGGGGCCACGGCCTGGATCCAGGTGCAGCCAAATCCATCCTCACCACTAGAGGCTCTAGTGAACACCCACTGGCTCTTAGATTCCGCGCCCTGGGGAAACCGATGCACTAGCTCCCTGTGTTCCATGCTCGAGGGGGCCCTCTCCCCGTATTAGCCGGTACTACTTAGCAGCAGTAAGCCATAGGTCCACAACCTTGCAGTGCACTTCTCAACCTTAGCGTGTGCTTTGCACTTCAGTGGTGCGATTCACATTCTTGCAGTGCGCATCTGTAACCTGACCCCAGGTGCCATGACAGTGATGCAGCAGGACTTAATTTTCTGACTAAAGTTCCACCTTAACTTTAAACTAGCAAAACATTTTGCTTTTACTTGATGGAACTACTGGAGACTAGACTGACTGTATCAGAGAAAACAATGCAATAAGAATCGAAGCCTACCAGAAAGGTTCTGATCTCAATGAAACCTTAACCATACAGTGCATCCGGAGAGTATTCACAGCGCTTCACTTTTTCCATATTTTGTTATGTTACAGCCTTATTCCAAAATGGATTAAATTCACAATTTTCCTCAAAATTCTACAAACAATACCCCATAATGACAATGTGAAAGAAGTTTGTTTGATATCTTTGCAAATTTATTAAAAATAAAAAATGAAAAAATCCCATGTATATAAGTATTCACAGCCTTTGCTCAATACTTTGTTGAAGCACCTTTGGCACCAATTACAACCTCAAGTATTTTTGAGTATGATGCTACAAGCTTGGCACACCTATTTTTGAGCAGTTTCTCCCGTTCTTCTTTGCAGGACTTCTCAAGCTTCATCAGGTTGGATGGGGAGCGTTGGTGCACAGCCATTTTCAGAGATGTTCAATCAGATTCTAGTCTGGGCTCTGGCTGGGCCACTCAAGGACATTCACAGAGTTGTCCTGTAGTTACTCCTTTGTTATCTTGGCTATGTGCTTAGGGTTGTTGTCCTGTTGAAAGATGAACCTTCGTCCCAGCCTGAGATCCAGAGCACTCTAGAGGAGGTTGTCATCAAGGATGTCTCTGTACATTGCTGTATTTGTCTTTCCCTCAATTCTGACTAGTCTCCCAGTTCCTGCTGCTGAAAAACATCCCTACAGCATAAAGCTGCCACCACCATGCTTCACTGTAGTGATGGTATTGGCCAGGTGATGAGCAGTGCATGGTTTCCTCCAGACATAATGCTTGCCATTCAGGCCAAATAGTTCAATCTTCGTTTCATCAGATCAGAGAACTTAGTTTCTCATGGTCTGAGAGTCCTTCAGGTGCATTTTGGCAAGCTTTGGCATTCATGCGCCTTTTACTAAGGAGCCACTCTAACACTCTACCATACAGATCTGATTGGTGGAGTGCTGCAGAGATGGTTGTTCTTCTGGAAGGTTCTCCTCTCTCCACAGAGAACTGCTGGAGCTCAGTCAGAGTGACTATCGTGTTCTTGGTCACCTCCTTGACTCCTTCTCCACCGATCACTCAGTTTGGCAGGGTGGTCCACTCTAGGAGGAGTCCTGGTGGTTCCAAACTTCTGCCATTTACGGATGATGGAGGCCACTGTACTCATTGGGACCTCCGATGCTGCAGAACATTTTCTGTACCCTTTGCCAGATCGGTGCCTCAATGCTTTTCTGTCTACAGATAATTCTTTGGACTTCGTGGCTTGGTTTGTGCTCTGACATGCACTGTTAACTCTGGGACCTTATATAGACAGGTGTGTGCCTTTCCAAATCATGTCCAATCAACTGAATTAACCATAGGTGGACTCCAATCAAGTTGTAGAAACAGCTCAAGGATGAAAGTGGAAACAGGATGCACATGAGCTCAATTTTGAGTGTCATGGCAAAGGCTGTGAATACTTGTACTGTGAATTTTTTGTTTTTATTTTGAACAAATTTGCAAAGATTTCAAACAAACTTCTTTCACATTGTCATTATGGGGTATTGTTTGTAGATTTTTTTGGAAAATAGTGAATTTAATCCATTTTGGAATAAAAACTGTAACATAACAAAATGTGGAAAAAGTGAAGCGCTGTAAATACTTTCCGGATGCACTGTACTGTATATAAGGTATACACTTCTGAAGATCCTAAGGATCCATGCACACTGGGCTTAAAAAAAATGCCAGAAAGGGCAGAACAAAACACTAATATAGAGCACATACAGTTTAGGAGAGTTTATAAAAGTTTAGGGTTTTTTCTGCCAGAAAGCTCCAATAAGAAACGCAAACCAGAAGGGTTTTTTTTTTCCTGCCTCTAAACGTTGAGCTTAAAGTGGATGTAAATCTGATTCATAAAATTTGACCCAAGCACATACAGTGCCTTGAAAAAGTATTCATACCCCTTGACATTTTCCACATTTTGTTATGTTACCACCAAAAACGTAAATGTATTTTATGTGATAGACCAACACAAATTGGCACATAATTGTGAAGTGTAAGGAAAATGATAAATGGGTTTCAAAATGTTTTACAAATATGTGAAAAGTGTGGCGTGCATTTATATTCAGCTCCCTTTACTCTGATACCCCTAACTAAAATCTAGTGGAACCAATTGCCTTCAGAAGTCACCTAATTAGTAAATAGAGTCCACCTGTGTTTAATTTAATCTCAGTATAAAGGCAGCTGTTCTGTGAAGCCCTCAGAGGTTATTTAGAGAACTTTAGTGAACAAACAGCATCATGAAGGCCAAGGAACACTCCAGACAGGTCAGGGATAAAGTTGTGGAAAAGTTTAACGCAGGGTTAGGTTATAAAAAAATATCCCAAGCTTTGAACATCTCACGGAGCACTGTTCAATCCATCATCCGAAAATGGAAGGAGTATGGTACAACTGCAAACCTTCCAAGACATAGCTATCCACCTAAACTGACAGGCAGAGCAAGGAGAGCAACTATTAGTCATGCAATCCACAAATCTGGCCGTAATGGAAGAGTGGCAAGAATAAAGCCATTGTTGAAAGAAAGCCATAAGCAGGTATCCCAATCTGCAAAATCTTATTTCAGGGAGATGGCAAATTGATTTCAGGGAGGTGGCCCCCCCCACCGCCACGCTGCAAAATGTGGGTGTGTCTTAAAGGGGTGTGATTTAATTGAGTCTGAGATAGAATGCAGTAATGTTAAACAGAAAATGTACAGCGCGGAGTGTATGGCAGTGGGTATAATGTGCATGTGAGGAGTGTACATCGGTGGGTAGTATGTGCAGGATGGTGTCAGTAGGGCAGTGGACGGTGTCAGTACATTTTATTATCTTTTTATAATTAATTTTTTTTATTTATTTTTACAATTTATTTTTTTGTATTTTTTGTTTTTCACAATGATTGGCGGTGGGGTAGTATACAGTGTAAGTTGAGCAGTGGACGGTGTCAATAGTTTTTTGTTTTTATTATTTTATCTATTATTTTACAGTTTTGTTGTCTATTTTTTAAATATTTTTTTCACAGTGCTTCTGGGGAAGGAGGTGGGGGGTATGTGGCAGTGGACGGTGTTAGTAGTGCAGAGGACAGTGTCAGTAAGGCAGTGGATGGTGTCAGTAGTTTTTTTTATTTTTACGTATTGATTTTTTGACAATTTAATTTTTTTTCACAATGCTTTTTGGGGGGAGGGGGTTGGGGCAGTGGGCGGTGTTGGTAGGGCAGGAAGGAGTGGTGTCAGTAGTTTTTTTATTTTATATCATTTTTTTACAATTTAATTTTTTTATAATTTTTTTACAATTTAATTTTTTTATATTTATTGCATTTTTTTATCAGCCCTGTTGGTGGGCTTTGGTGAGATATCAGGGGTCTAAACAGACCCCTGTGATCTCCCCTTTGAGACAGAGAAAGGGACTGAGGACACAGATTTCCCAGTCCCTTTCTCAGCACTGAAGATGAATGGACAGGAGACACAGGCTCTTGTCCATTCATAAACTGAAGCAGAGTAAAGCAGTTTACTCTGCTCAGCTATCAAAGGACACAGGAGCGATCGCTCATTGGGTCAAATTCAGAAAAGGAAGGGGCCGGCAAATTACATATTTACCGGTTCCTTCCTCTGCTCTCCATACTGACACGGCAGCGGGGGACGAGGGGGGGGGGCAGAAGAGGAGGACATGGAGGGGGCCGGAGAAAGAGGATGGGGGCGGCGAAGGAGGACGGGGGGTGCACACAGGAAACAGAACACCGGGGATGATTGCTGCTGCGGGAGGGACAGCTGTGAGCACCGCTCTGCCTGTATAGATTTTTAGCCAACAGCCACAGGAGAGAGAAGGAGAAGCGGCTGTCGGCTAAAAAGTTATACAGGCAGAGCAGTGCTAACAGCTGTCCCCACGATCATTCCCGGCTGTGAACTGGAAGTTCGCACTTCTTTCGCAGGTGTCCGGGAACCGCAGCTAAAATGCAGGAGGCTCCCGCACCTCACGGGAGACTTGAGATGTCTGTATAAGAAGTCCCAATTGCAGTTTGCAAGAAGCCATAAGGGGAACACAGCAACCATGTGGAAGAAGGTGCTCTGGTCAGACGAGACCAAAACTGAACTTTTTGGCCTAAAAGCAAAATGTGTGGCGCAAAACTAGCACTGTACATCACCCTAAACACATCATCCCCACCGTGAAACATGGTGGTGGCGGCATCATGTTATGGGGATGCTTTTCTTCAGCAGGGACAGGAAAGCTGGTCAGAGTTCATGGCAAGATGAATGGGACCAAATACAGCACAATCTTAGACGAAAACCTCTTAGTCTGCAAAAGATTGAGACTGGGGTAAAGGTTCACCTTCCAACAGGACAACGACTCTAAACATACAGCTAGAGCTACAATAGAATGGTTTAGATCAAAGCATATTCATGTTCTATAATAGCCCAGTCAAAGTCCTGACCTAAATCCAATGAGAATCTTTGGCAAGACTTGAAAATTGCTGCTCACAGACGCTCTACATCCAATCTGACAGAGCTTGAGCTATTTTGCAAAGAAGAAAGGGCAAAAATGTCATTCTCTAGATCACAGGTGTCAAACACAAGGCCCGGGGGCCAAATCCGGCCCTCCGGGTCATTTCATGTGGCCCTCATACCTTTCCTGCAGCTGCAGCACTCCCCCCTGTCTCAACAGTCGGCCGCAGAGTGGAGGACAGAACTCCTTCAGATCCTGCTCCACTGTGTGCAGCTGCAGCACCCACTCATCTTCACCTCACCTGGTCTCAGCATTCAGAAGACTCCAGCTCTCCTCTGGTCCTCCTCTAGACCCTGCTCTTTCTGCTTCCCAACTCTGCTCCCATTGTGATGCAAGGAAGGGTGGGGAACCCTTAACTTCTGATCGTGGGGGGGGCTCTTGGCATCTGATGTAAGGGGGGTGGTGCTCTGGATATCTAGTCTTACATATACAACCGGCCCTTTCAGAGTGACCATAATGCTGATACGGCCCACAATGAAATCAAGTTTGACACCCCTGCTCTAGATGTACAAACCTGGTAGAGACATCCCCAAAAAGACTTGCAGCTGTAATTGAAGCGAAAGGTGGTTCTACAAAGTATTGACTCAGGGGGGCTGAATACCAATGCACGCCACACTTTTCAGTTATTTATTTGTAAACAATTTTAAAAATCATTTATCATATTCCTTCCACTTCACAATTGTGTGCCACATTGTGTTGGTCTATCACATAAAATCCCAATAACATACATTTACGTTTTTGGTTGTAACATGACAAAATGTGGAAAATTTCAAGGGGTATGCATTCTTTTTCAAGGCACTGTATATCTGTAGTGTTTTCCTATCTCTCTCCAAAGCCTTAAGTCCTGTGTGTTTCTGCTGTTTTGTTGCTCTCTTATCATTATGATAACTTCTGACAAGTTCTCCGTCAACCAAGATAAAACCAGCCTGAAATTCGTGAGGGAGGTCTGCTATAAATAAATTAGCAGAGAGCTTGCCCTGTCACAACACAGCTCTGAGAGTCTCTACCTATGTGGAGGGGGGGGGGGCGTGCCTTTCCTCCAATCAGCTGTCTTGGCTGTTTGCCCAGACTTCACACTCAGTGCTGAACAGGAAGTGAAAATCTGTAACACGGCGTGCACTTTCTAAAGAATATATAAAGCTGAATACAGCAGATATGCATATAAATCTTATGTAGGAAGATTTGTTTCATCTCTGTGTATCATCTGAGGCTGTTCACTTCACTGGGTATATGTGAGAGTTTACATCCACTTTAAAATATGCCTCATAAACAATTAGGTCCAGCTGTACCATACAGCGTTGTATCCCAAAGAAAATACAAAAAGAAATATGTGTGGGGTTTTAATGGAGCTGAAACCTCCTCACAGACAGTCAAGCATTTCTAAAAATGTTAATTTTATTAAAACAAATTCATTAAAAAGTAGCACTAGGGAATCTTAACCCATAAAAATGCCTTTTGCATAAGCATATTGGATAGACAGTTCAGTCACCCTCAACATCAACCTCCCTCATAGATTGGTCAGAATTAGTGTATACCATTACTAATACATGGAATACACAAACTCAGATGGGAGGTGATGATATAATCCCGACACGGTTCACAGTAATAGCTTCCTCAGGGGTATAGGGTGTGGTTAGAAATAGTAGAAACAAATTTCCTGGAGAGGGTACATATTGTGAGCTGGTATAAACCTCAAGATCCTGACTGTTTCAAAGTTGCTATCAAAGATGTCAAGCCTGGAGGCACAACAAACTATGCATGGGGGGGGGGGGGGAAGCATGGCTCAGACCCTCCAGTTGCTTTTCAAAGGAAGATATCCATTTGAGAAAGGGAAGTGAATCCTAGGGAAAATACAGCTTCATCCACAATGGAGAAGAGGAAAGATGGTAAAAGACCACATGGAATCCACCTCCTTGTAATCCACCATATGTTTGTGATCATGCACCAGCCAGGCAGCGGCAACTCCAGGCTTGACATCTTTGATAACAACTTCTCCTCTTGCTAGCTTGCTGTCTACCCTACAGTCAGGATTGTCAGGTTTATACCAGCTCACAACATATATCCTCTCCCTCTCCGGGGAATTTGTTTCTACTATTTCTAACAACACCCTCTACCCCTGAGGAAGCTATTACTGTGAAATGTCTTGGGATTATATCATCACCTCCCATCTGAATTTGTGCATTCCATGTATTAGTATTAGTATACGCTCTTTTTTGACCAATTTATGAGGGAGGTTTATGTTGAGAGTGACTGAGCTGTATATCCAATATGCTTATGCTAAATGCATTTTTATGGGTTAAGATTCCCTAGTGCTACTTTTTAATGAATTTGTTATAATAAAATTAATGTCATTGAATAAGAGTTAGAATAGATTAAATGAAAAGTATCCAAAAGTTCATGGTAGTCCAAATATGTAAAAAGGACAAAGGTCTTCACCAGTGAGGAGATCTGGTGAAGACCTTTGTCCACTACCAAACAAGTTTAGCATCTGTTGTGGCTGCTCGGTCACTGGAAATCTATCCCGCTGTCCCCCTACTTAGATTGCTGACTGGAGGTGGTGCCCCTGATTGCCGGACTCTCTTGGTTATACAGGCGTCATTACATCTATCCTCTGGGAAGCGCATAAATATGGTAGTGGATGTCATAGAATTTTCACATCTGATGATCGTGTAGCCTGTTGCCACTTGAAATAGACCAGGATTTGCACTTCAAGCACGTTTTGTTACACCGACAGTTTGTAAATATTTGGACTACCATGAACTTTTGGATACTTTTCATTTAATCTATTCTAACCCTTATTTAATGTCATATATTTTATTGAACTTGCACTCATATAAGGTTTATTAATGGAGTTGAACGAACCTGAACTATAAAGTTCGGGTCCGTACCGAACTTTGGGGTGTCCATGACCCGGACCCGAACATTTGAAAAAAAGTTTGGTTTCGGGTTCTGGTATTTGATCACGCATGTTGAATAGCTGCAGGGCAGCCAATCAACAAGCGTTTCACTGGTTTGCCCTTAGAAGCCATCACAGCCATGCTTACTAATGGCATGGATGTGATTGGCCGGTGCATCATGTGACCCAGCTTCTGTATAAGCTGGAGTCACGTAGTGCTGCATGTCACATGCTCTCAGGCTAGTCTAGGGAGAGGATGCTGCCGGCGCTGTGAGGGACAGATTGCAGATATAATAACATCTTATTCTGCATTACAGAACAATCTGATTCTGGACTAGGTAGAGTCTACTGCTTTCATGGACAGATTGCAGATCTCATCCTGCATTACAGAACAATCTGATTCTGGACTAGGTAGAGTCTACTGCTTTGAGGGACAGATTATTGTTCTAAAATCATCTCCTAGTTCTATAGGGTCAGGTTCCTGCTGTTGCTGTAAGGGACAGATTATTGTTCTAAAATCATCACCTACTCCTATAGGGTCAGGTTCCTGCTGTTGCTGTAAGGGACAGATTATTGTTCTAAAATCATTGGCTACTGCTTTTGCAGCCCTATAGCACTTGCCAGGACTTTTTTACAGCCATTTTTGTGCCGAAAAGTTTGGGTCCCCATTGACTTAAATGGGGTTCGAGGTCCGGGGTAAAGTTCGGGTCAAGTTCGGTACCAAACCCAAACTTTCTCGCGAAGTTTGGCCGGACCCGCTGAACCCAAACATCCAGGTGTCCGCTCAACTCTATTTATTAAGCATAATTGCACCAAATTTACAGTGAAGTGAATCTCACTTCCTTCAATCACTAGGTCTAGCGCTGCACTTTATGTTTTTCTATTTTATTAGAAATTGTGTTGTTTGTTTGTGTGGCAGCCACCAAATCTGTTCCATACCCACACTTAGCGTGGTATACGCCTTCTCTTTATCTAGTAATAATAAAATTAATGTTTTTACTAATATGCTTGTTTAAAGTATTATCTGTGGGAAGGTTTCAGCTCCATTAAAATTCCACAAATTCTTTGTTTTTTTATTTTCATGCTCAAAATATGCCTCTAATCATCCTGATGTGCATGGACACATAGGATAACATTAAGCTGCTTCTAAAGGCAAAACACAAATCCTGTAAAAGCAGCAATTTTTAAGCCCAGTGTGCATACCCCCTAAATGTACCAACAATATAGGGACTACAAATGTGTCATACAGGCCAGTGGACTTACCAGGATATATAATGTTTGCTTTTTAAAATTGAAAAATATTTGCTTTGTATGCTGTATATTTTGACCCTATGACGGGCCTTTACCATAGTTAGATTTATTTCTGGTCACAACATTATCCAGTCAGATACTAAGCAGTTTGTGTGTAGGGTTTTCAAAAGTTCTACTTGTAAGTATTGTGCAGTTGCAGTCATGACCTCAATATTTTCAGCCGGCGATGCTCTTTCACGTAAAAGCAATCCTAGCAGTTAAATAGACACTGGATTGCTTTTACATGTGGTGGAAGTGACCCCTTTCCCCTTCAGCCACCTTTCCAGGCTCTCCTATTCTACCAGGGAGCTCAGGACTAAAGCCATAGAGCCATAGAGATGTCCAAGGACTGGAACTCCCCTGATCATCGCTATGGTATAAGAAACCGGAAGCAACAAGGATTTTGTCACTTTTTTTTTTTTTTCGGTTTTGCTCAGATGTAAACAAGCTGTTACTGGCTTGTGAAAGCATCTGATCAAACCAATCTCGGTTTGATCAGATGCTTTTAAGGGCAGGTGAAAGATCTGGGGTCTCAGTAAAGGGAACCTGTCACATCCCCAGCTATCACAAGGGACCTTGTGCATGCCTTTGATAAAAAAAAGTGATGAAAGTGATAAATAAAATAGAGACAGTGTAAAAATAAAATATATAATAATAAAAAAAATGTAAAGCACCCCCACCAGCCATGCTCATGTGCAAAGGCAAATATGTAGATCCCACATGCATATGTAAACAGTGTTCGCACCACACATGTGAGGTATTGCTGCAAACATTATAGTGAGAGCAATAATTCTAGCACCAGACCTCCTTTGTAACTCTAAATTGGTAACCTGTAAAAGCTTTTAAAGCTTTGCCTTTGGATATTTTTTCAAATAGTGTTTATTGGATTTTAATAGGAAATTACAAAACATAGCCTTTGGGTATTCCCTGGCTCAACATCGTATAGTATAAACATGAACTGATCATAAAAGTCAAGGGTTCAATATATTTTACTGCATGAAAAAGTTATAAGAGGTTAGGTGAGTTCATCAGAGCTTATTTAACCTGCGTTATTCAGGAATAGGAAAGAGTGAGGAGCACCGTAGGTCTTGCTGATTGTATATATTTATGGAATGTTGTATTGGGATTTGTACCATTGGTTCCATGGTTGCCATGCCTTGTGAAAGTTCTTCCTATTGGGTTTGTCAAAAGACATAATGTTTTCGTAAGTGTGGTGTGTCTGGATCAGTGTGATAATGTCTGTAAGGGAGGGTGTGGAAGTTTTTTTCCAATTTTTGATTATGAGTAGTCTGGTAGCTAGGAGGATATGTGTGACAATTGTTCTGTAGTTTGAGGGGACCAATTCTATGTTTAGATTTAGAGTAGCTAGTTGGGGGGATAAATGAGTGGAGCCGTGTGTGATGGTAGAGATTAGGTTGGATATTTCTGCCCATATATTGGATAACTTTGGGCATGACCAAAGTATATGTGGCAATGAGCCTATTTGGCCACATTCTCTCCAGCAATTTAATGAAGTGTTGGGGTACATCTTGTTTAGTTTTTGCGGTGTGAGGTACCATCTTAGGAATATTTTTTGAGTAGTTTCCCACAGTGCTGTGCTGTGGGTGGACTTGAAGATAGATCTGAGGGCTGTGGTCCACTGATTGTCAGTTGGAGCTATATCCCAGTCTTTCTCCCATTCTTTGAGGGGTTTGGATTTCGAAAGGCATCTTTTTTCTTGGAGGGTATTGTATAATAGAGATATCCCTTTGTAATTGTAATCTTTATTGAAGAAGAAGTTCCACAGTTCTGTGGGTAAAGTACCTTCTAGGTTGGGGTAGGCTGCTAGACATTGTTGTGTTCTGATTATTGTGAAATGGTCTTTGTTGGTAACATCTGTTTCGGTTTGGATCTGCTGAAATGGTTTATGTTGTAGTAGAAGTTTTAGTTCTCTAGTAGTGTGTGCTTGTTTGACTATCCCATCTGGTATGTTTAAATCTGGGGAAAGGAACTTGAAGGTTCCTATAGGTATCGGGATGGGTTTGGTTGGTAGAGAACTCCAATTGGTATGGTGTAGGACATGCCATGCCTTTATGGACGCTTGTATTGGTGGAGCGAGGTGTTTGATAAGTGTTTTTTTAGCGGTTGTACTCAGCAGCCAGTCTTTGAGGTTGGGGCCAGGGGTTGCCTTGTTTTCTATATCTCCCCATAGTGTGTTGGGTGTTGGTTGCATCCATTCTTGCATTTGGGCTAGAGTGGCTGCAAGGTAGTAATCTCTAATGTCTATGTATCCTGCACCCCCTGCTAGGCGATGTTTTACCAATTTTGTATGACTGCTGCGGGGTTTTTTTCCTTGCCATACAAATTGATGGACTATAGACTGTAGGGATCTAAGAAATGATGTTGTAAGTGGAAGCGGGAGTGTGCGGAAAAGATATATCAATTTTGGTAGGGTCATCATTTTGAAAGCAGCCAGACGTCCAGACCATGAAAATTCATGTTTGGAAAGATTTGTTGTCTCTTGAGAGAGCAAGATTTTGATTGGTAAGTAGTTGTGTTTGAAGAGTAGTCTTGTGGATTTGGTTAGGGTAATTCCTAGGTATGTGATTCCCGTATCTGCCCAGGAGTAAGGGTATATATTACGTATGAGGTTGCTCGTCACTCCATCCATTCCTAGGTCTAGTATAGAAGATTTGGTATCATTGATTTTATAATATGAAACATTACTAAAGTTCTGTATTGTATTTTTTACCGAAGCCAGGGAAGTGACTGGATTAGTGATCATTAAAATTACATCATCTGCGAAAATATTTATTTTGTGTTCAATTTTGCCTATGTGGAGACCTGTAATTTGAGTATTCGTTCTAATGTGCTCAACCAGGGGTTCTATAACCATGTTGAAAATGAGTGGGGACAGTGGATACCCCTGTCTGGTTCCGTTGGTTATGTTGAACGGTTTAGATAACATTTCAGATGTGTATACCTGAGCTGATGGGGACGTATACAGGGCCAGGATAGCTGAGAATATGTTACCGTGTAATCCAAATTTAGTGAGGGTTGCTTTCAAGTATTCCCAATGGACTCTATCGAACGCCTTCTCTGCGTCCAAGGAGAGGAGCAGAGAAGGCGTTCTCGAGACCTCTGTGTGATGGATGATGTTTATTAGTCTCCGGGTTGCATCGGAGGATTGTCTTCCTTTTATGAATCCCGACTGATCATGGTGTATGATGTGTGGCATCAGCTTCATTAATCTATTAGCTATGATTTTGGCATATATTTTTGTATCAATATTAAGCAGGGATATTGGTCTGTAATTTTGTGGGAGGGTTTGGTCCTTCCCTGGCTTTGGTAAGGTGATAGCAATGGCTTTCAACATTTCAGGGGGTAGAGAGGAGGAGGAGGCAGCATCGTTGCATACTCGAGTTAAATAGGGAGCCAGCGAAGTGTTAAATTGTTTGTAATATTCTCCTGTTAGGCCATCTGGGCCTGGTGATTTATTGGATGGGAGGGATGCTATAGTATTGGCTACTTCTTGAGGGGTGAAGGGGGTGTTTAGGGATTCCAGTTGATCTGGAGAAAGTTTGGGGAGTTTGATGTTTTGAAAGAAGGCTTCAATCTCCATTTTAGTTCTTTGGATGGTTGCTATGTCATCCTTTAGATTGTATAGTGAACTGTAGTAGTGACTAAATGCGTCGGCAATCTTCTGGGGATCAAGAGTTTTCTCATTAGTGGCAGGGTGGTGTATGCATGAAATTCTTGTTTTGTTGTGGTGGCCTTTTATTTTGTAGGCCATCCCTTTTCCTGCCTTGTTGCCTGTTGTATAGTGTTTTGCTCTCGAGATTTTCTGGGACTTCTCAAATGAATTTAATAGTAGAGTTCTCAGTTCTAATCTGAGCTGTGTTAGTTGGTTTTTTAGGGATTCATTGGGGTTAGTTTGGTTTAACGTTTCTATATCTTTAATCCTGACTGTGAGCTTGTCAAGATGTTGTGATCTCCTCCTCCTCTCTTTGGCATTTAATTGAATCAGTACTCCTCTTATGAACGCCTTGTGGGCATTCCAAAGGGTCGTGTGGTCATCGACCGACCCATCGTTTAGTTTGAAAAATTCGTCCAGTTTTTCTTGGATGATGGGTGAATAGACGGGGGACATAATAATGGAAGGGTCGCCCTCCAGAGTTTTGTTGGTGGGTTTGTTGGGGAAGCTGCAATGGAAAGGGTAATTGGAGCATGATCCGACCAGGTTATTGTTTGAATGGTAGAGTTTGTTATGTTAGGTAGAGACCATTTATCTACCAGAAAGTAGTCTATGTGTGAGTATGAATTGTGTGGATTGGAAAAAAACGTGTAGTCTCGTTCTGTTGCGTGCTGGCATCTCCAAGCGTCATAGAGGTTGTTATTTCTTATGTAGTTATTCATTGGTGAGTGGTGTCTCGTTGATTTGGAAGATGAATCCAGTTGTCTGTCAGGGACAATGTTGAAGTCTCCACAAAAGATAAGGTGACCATTTTTGATGGAGTTTATTTTTTTCATAATCTTATTCAGGAATTTGAATTGTCTTGAGTTAGGGGCGTAGATGTTGGCGATGGTAAATCTCGTATTGTTTAGGGAGCAGTCAATTATCAGATATCTACCCTCTTGGTCTGATAGGGAATTATGTATTTGGAGCGAGATGGAGTCTTTAAACATGGTGATTACTCCATTTTTCTTGTGTGGGCCTGAGGCTTGGAGTATATGAGGGAAGTTTTTGTTGAGTATTTTTGGTTCATGGCCGCTTTTGAAGTGGGATTCCTGTATGCAGACTACATGGCTATTGTTTTCTTTGATTGTGCGCCAAAGGGAGTTTCTTTTGGCTGGGTGATTCAGCCCTTTGGTGTTCAGTGAAAGAAAATTGACCATGGTGGTTGAAGTTGGGTAATAATGTGGTGGACTTGAGTTTTACTCACAGTTTGGAGGTTTGTTCGTAGACCGTTTTCCAGGTCTTGTGGAACCGTCGGGCTTGCTTTACTTCTTAGTTGACCTTCCGGGCTGTGTTGGTGGGAAGTTAGCTTGGTGCTGAAATCAGAGGTTAGGGTTAATGCACTTAAACAGGTTAAATTGCTATTTGTTTAGAATACTAGATCAGTAGGTTGGGTGGTTGTTGTTTATACTTATATTATAACGTATAGGTAAGAGTGTAGATTCTTGAACAAGAGGAAGAAATCAGACAATAAACCACATTCTGTTTTTGTTTTGTAGAAACATACTACTCTGAAAGCTTTGTGTGCCAGTTGGAGTTTTTTATCCACTGTTATTGCGATGAATGTTTCAGTTATTCATCAATATTTTATTGACTTCCAGGGAGTCCTTAGTATAAATTATTCTTTGGACTAGCTAATATAACATCTGCATCATTTCCCCGCCAAAGTCCCATTATGTGACATCATTCTATAAATACCAAAAACAAAGAAGCAGCTGGATGTTCTCACCATGGTTCTGTACAAATGTGCTACCAAGAAATCTGAGTTCATGGTGTCATGGAGTTTTTTATATTAGTACAGCCTTTCCCAACATTTTTACCCCAGAGGAACCCCTAACATAATTTCAGGTCTCAGGGAACTCTCCCATAAACCAATGTAATGGGGGTCAATGGCAAAAAGGCAACCTTTACAGTGGTGGTCAGAATACCATCTACATACCGCTAAAAAAAGATAATTGGCATCATGCTGCTGACTTTGCTAAATGGCGATGGTCCTGCTACTATACAGGACTCATCAAATGGGAGGTTAATTAGCCACAGCTCAAGGAACCCCCCAGCAACTTCTGGAGGAACCTTAGTTGAGATTATCTGTATTAGTATGCTCACTTGATCATTTGGCAACACTGGCATTTGCAAGACATGCTTGTATGGTGGTAAGTAAAGGAAAAACTTTATTGAAGAGGTATGTAGGCTATTATTGCTAACCTGTCCTTCTGACAGCCTCTGTATCTTCACAGTATGTGTTTCCTTTTCTGCTTACACTAGCGTGTTTTTTTCTCTCCCACAATGCCTAAAATATAAATAATATTTTCATAAACCAACATGTATGTTTTACTTTTGATCTTATTGTATTTCTTTTCATTGAATTTGAAGATTTAAGTATTGAATCATTTTGAATGGTTGTAAATGTAACTACTAAACCTTACGTTGGCTATAGACGATTTGAACCATGTATGGGCAGGCAGAATGTACCCAAGCTGATCAATCTACAAACAGTTGGCCAAATTTTACATGGGATTATTGCCTGTGGATGCTATAGCCGCTAGCAATAATCACTGCCTTCTCCCGGTGGGGATGCTTTCCCCTGCCGGGAGAACACAACTGTCTGTGTTGATGGGGGAATCAATTTTCTTTCCTGTAAGCCTTGGTTGCAGGAAAGAAAATCGCATGGCCTGCCTTAGTTAAGCCAAAGCTAAAGGCCCTTACCAATTGGCTTTTTCTACAATGTTCAGAACTACATAAGTACATATCAATACTAGGGATGGGCCAGCGGTTTGAGTCGAGCGGTCGCCCGTTCGTCAAATTTAGAACATTATGAGACATTTGCAGCGACTTTGCCGCCGCAGAGCGCCCCATAATGCATTGCGTGCAGACGGCGAGCACAACTCCTCCTCCATGGGAGGGCTCCTGCCGTCTACCCACTGTTTGTTATGACAGTTTATTTATATGGCAGGACGGGGCCACCCGGCGACGTAAGCAAGCGACCCTGCCACTTCTGATGTCATGTGACGTCCGAGGGGGCGGGTCATGCATGTACGTCACCGAGTGGCTCCGCCCTGCCATATAAATAAAGTGTCACAACAAACAGAGCTCAGTCGGCGGGAGCCCTCCCATGGAGGAGGAGCTGTTGCGGGTTTTTTTTCAGGTCCGTTGCGCACTGTGATTGACAGTGGATTACAACGGGGGACACTTATTTTTATTTTTTAATAAAGGACTTGTCCCTAATTGTCTCCTGTTTTTTTTTTCTTTTTTTGACACTTTTGGTGAAGTAGTAGGGGTATGATGTACCCGATACTAATTCACATGGGGGGTCGGGATTTGGGGGCCCCCTAATTAAGGGGGGCTTCCAGATTCCGATAAGCCCCCCGTCCACAGACCCCCACAACCCACAGGGTTGTGGGGGAAGAGGCTTGTGTCCCCATCAACATGGTGACAAAGTGGTTTGGGGTGGGGGACGCAGAGCCTCCCCTGCCCCAAAGCTCCCATACTCCCCATGTTGAGGGCATGTAGCCTGATACAGTTCAGGAGGGGGACCAGGTTGCATGCTCGGATAAGTGTCTGGTTTGGATTTTAGGGGGGACCCCTCGTCAATCTTTTGATTTTTGACGGAGGGCTCCCCTTAAAATCCAAACCAGAGCCAAAGGACCTGGTATGGACGGGGGGGGGGAACCATATGCAAATTTTTTCAGTGATTTTTCTGTATATTGCAATACATTACAGCCACGATAATAAATTACAATTTTTCCTTCACAAATGTAATTTTGCTCTGGCTATGTTCTACACATCACAGAGGTGCGCCCTTTTGCAGGCAGACTAAGAGGACCCCCAACGCACATTATTTAACCACTTCCTTATTGGGCACTTAATCCCCCCTGCTGCCCAGACCAATTTTTGGCTTTCAGCGCTTTCGCATTTTGAATGACAATTGCGCGGTCATGCGACGTTGTACCCAAATAAAATTTGCGTCTTTCTTTTCCCACAAATAGAGCTTTCTTTTGGTGGTATTTGATCACCTCTGCGTCATTTCTAATCGCCACTATAAACAAAAAATGAGCGACAATTTTGCAAAAAGGAACAATATTTTTTACTTTTTTGCTAAAGTACAAATCCATTAAAAAAAAATATTCATCAGTTTAGGGCGATATATATTCTTCTACATATTTTTGGTAAAAAAAAATCGCAATCGGCGTATATTGATTGGTTTGCGCAAAAGTTATCGCGTCTACAAACTATGGGAATTGATTTATGGCGTTTTTATTATTATTATTTTTTTTACTAGTAATGGCGGCGATTTTTATTGGGACTGCGATATTGCAGCAGAAATGTCGGACATTTTTTACACATTTTTGGGACCAATGACATTTATACAGCGATCAGAAATGTAAATATCCACTGATTACTGTGTAAATGTCATTGGCATTGAAGGGGTTAACCTGCAGGGGGCAGTGAAGGGGTTAACTATGTTCCCTGGGTGTGTTCTAACTGTGGGGGGGGGCGGGGCTGGTCGGGACATAACAGATCTAACTGATCCCAGTGACAGGGATCAGTAGATCTGCTATGTCCGCCTTCACAGAAGGGGGAACTGCCGTGTTTACAACGACGGTTCCCCGTTCTGCAGCTCTGTCAGGCGATCGTAGGTCTCGAGCAGACACTCCCGCCAGGGGCCGCGCCGGGAGCGTGCACAGGGGACGACGTCCATGGACGTCGTCCCGCCATTTCAGATCTGCGCTGGAGCCGTACTTTGGCTATAGCGCGGATCTGGAGGGGTTAAAGGAATATTTCATTTTTATTGTCTCACTTTAGGCATTATTAAATCACTGCTCCTGAAAAAAACCGATTGATTTAAAAACTTTTTCTTGCATTGATACATGTCCCCTAGAGCAGGACCCGGGTCACCATACACTTTTTAGCGCAATAACTTGCATATAAACCTGTAAAATGAGCACTTTGACTTTTCGACTTTAACGGTGTTCCAATGTTCGCACAAATTTTTTGCATGTTCTGGTGCGAACCGAACCGGGGGGTGTTCGGCCCATCCTAGTCAATACCACTTATTTCCACATTAGATAAACTTTAGACCCTACTAGTAATGTCTGAGACACATTTACTGTTGGTAAAAATATCTGTAAAAAAAAAACCAAAAGTTAAACCATTGCCCATAGCATCCCAGATTGGTTGCATTATTCTTCTGGTGCAGTCTAAATGAAGGATATCTTTGGTTTCACACCCTGTGGACAAGTTGCAATGCGAATTGAAACTTGAGGTCTATTTATAAAAGAAAAATAGTGATGAATGTGACAAACATTTGCCCATCCTTGACAAATTCTGACCATAGTTTGCTTAAAGGATAAGTTCAGCTTTTGTAACATGTTACAAATGTACTAGGAAATTACTGTATTAAGCAAAATACGATCAGAATTTGAAAACAATGGGAGAATTTTTTTTCATAAAAAGGCCCCAGAATGTTTATGTCTATGCAAAACGTTTTTGTCAGTTTTGGATAAATAAATAAAGGGTTAAAGCCCTTATCAGCTTATTGTCATCCACTTCCTATCTGGGAGAGACACCCAAAAATGAGAAGAAATTTCCCCAAAGTGAGAAGAATTTGTGTCTTAAGCCTCCTACACACGGGACGACAATCGTACGTACGATCGTCGAAAATCGTATGTTGCCTGTTGTATGTAGCATACTGACTGCACTACACGATCGTACGGCCGGGGAAAGAACATTCAGGTGCATGTAATTAGCATCCGGCCGTTCCTGACTTCGGAGCATGCGTGTTTTGCACAATACAACTTGTTGAACCAACTGCTCTGTACACACGATACAACGGTCGTATGAGCGCTTGTTGGTACTACCAAGTTTTCTAGTCTGCGCATACAATTCGACTGTTCGAATCGCGCATATGAACGATCGATATCGCATACAACGGTCGTTAGTATGACCTGTTGTATGCGATCGTCGTCCCGTGTGTATGAGGCTTTAGTTTTCACTGAAATTAACCCTATTGGAAGACTTCCCCTCCCCTGTGACAACTCAAAATTTTTGTATTTCCCACACTTTTCCCCACACAGGATAGTGGTCACCAGGATAAATAGAAGAGTGAATCTCCCCAGAGCAGACACAGATGGCAATAAAAACCTGACAGCAGGTCTAAGGCTTCTCTACTTTATCCAAAATGTAAAAATATGCATTTTCACACTCTTTAAAGCTAGATTCACATCTCTGCGGGTGGGGAATATGTGCAAATCGCCTGTGTTCGCATCCCATAGAGAAATGCACTGCGCTTTAGCAGATGCATGAGGGTGACATTAATTTTAATGGCACCCCCCAGCATTGTCAATCATGGAATGTGTTCATGTGCACTAAACAGTATGGTGCTGCAGCACCATGTGATTCAGTGCAGTGCGATTTCAAACAAGCATCGGGGAGTTCTTTCCCTACGTGTATAGTGGGTAGGGCAGCCCATTGAAATTAATTGCTCTACCTGCAACGTGCACAAGCAAACGCACGAGCCTAACTGAAATCTATCACCTATCTGTTCTTTTTAGTTTCTCACAATTAACACATTTATCACCCTTGATTCCATGTTGCAGATACTCTATTGCTGAGGCTTGGACAGTGATCCTGGGGAAGGTGGATCTAAAACAAAGCAGTAGCCAGAAGGAGATGGCTTTCAAAATCACGCAGTTAATCCCTCACCCATATTATGATATTGATACACAAGATTATGATATTGCACTTGCAGAGCTTGACCACCCTGTGCCTCTTACGTCTCCCCATGTGCAACCTATTTGTGTTCCTGCCAGCACCCACCATTTCCCTGTTGGTTCCACTTGCTGGGTGACAGGTTGGGGAGCAGCCTCTGAAAATGGTAAGTAACACGTAGTTCTTACAATCAAATGTGCGATATGTACTCTACATGCCAAAAACTCTTTTTCGAGTTATACTAAGCTATGTATTTAACCACTTAAGGACCGGAAGGAATTCCCCCTTTAGGACCAGAGCCCTTTTTGCGATTTGGCACTGTGTCGCTTTAACTTACAAAAGCGCGGTCGTGCGACGTTGTACCCAAACAAAATTTGCGTCCTTTTTTTCCCACAAATAGAGCTTTCTTTTGGTGGTATTTGATCCCCTCTGCGTCATTTCTGATCGCCGCTATAAACAAAAGAAGAGCGACAATTTTGCAAAAAAACCCAAATTTCTTACTTTTTGCTAAAATACAAATCCAAAAAAAATATATAAAAAAACATTTTTTTTCATCGGTTTTGCCCGATTTATATTCTTCCTCATATTTGTGATAAAAAAAATCGCAATCGGCGTTTATTGATTGGTTTGCGCAAAAGTGGTCGCGTTTACGGATTATGAGAATTAATTTCTGGGGTTTTTATTTTTTTTTTAAATTTTTTATTAGTAATGGCGGCGATCTGCGATTTTTAGTGGTACTGCGATATTTCAGCGGACATGTCGGACCATTTTGACACTTTTTTGGGACCATTGGCATGTATACAGCGATCAGTGCTATAAAAATGCACTGATTACTGTGTAAATGCCATTGGCAGTGAAGGGGTTAACCTGCAGGGGGCGTTCTAAGGGTTAACAGTGTTCCCTGGGCGTGTTCTAACTGTGGGGGGACTGCCCTAGCTGGGGAAGGGAAGCGATCACAGCTTCCATGTAGAGGATCACAGCCCTTCCCCCCTCACAGAACGGAGGTCCGTGTTTAGTTACACGGACCTCCGTTCTTTCACTCCGGGGGGGGCATCGCGGGTGGCGAATCCGCCGCACCCGCTCCCTGGCCCTCCCCGGACACAGTGAGCGCGCGGCCGCCGTCATATGACGGCGATCCGCGTTACAGAGCCACTCTGTCGCCGTCAAATGCCGATCAGCCGTGGGCAAGTGGTTAAGCTGTGCACCTACTGTTTACTATAAGGCCTCATACACACGGACGTTTCTTAAAAAATAAACAAAACGTTGGGCCCGACGTCAAGGAAAAAAAATCTGCGTTTTTCGGCGTTATGCATCGGCGTTAGTGAGCGTTAGTGAGCGTCGGTGTCAATAGCCGTTTTTTTAAAAAAATCATCCCTCTGCTATTTTTTAACCTAAAAACATCGGCGTCAAAAATCACCCGGTTAACGCCGGTACAGTACTAGTTGGCGTTAGTAGGCGTCTTGCAGTGTCGGCGTAAAAAAAAATGCCAAGACACACCGGGGATGCCCCACAGATTGTTCCCACGGGGGTGGGGGTTGGCCCGGGGTGCCCGCTGGTTGGCCCTGTGGCCATGCCGCCCGCTCCAGTTCAAAAAGTAAAAATATAAGCCCTAAGCCAGGATACTAGAGACGCTTTGCAAAGGCTGGTCAGGAATTAACTAGCCTTTAAAGCAGGATTATTAGAGAGATGACAACAAGCACGACACGAGTGATTATGTAAACACATAATACATCAGATGAGCAATACGAGTTGAAACTGTTGGAAGTCAAAATCACACCAAGCACGATTTCTGTTGTAAAGACTGTAATAAACATTGTCTTTTTCAGTAATCACATAAATAACTTGTAACGTATAATGACAGCATTGTTACCTTTCATATGCTTCAATAAAATGTTTGAAAAAAAAACAAAAAACAAAAAAAAAAAAAAACGCCAAAACGTTACAGCCTCAGAACGAGCTGGCCATGGGTTCTAGTTTCAGCTCACTAACGCCGACGCCATCTACAGCTCAGAAACGTCGGGGCCATTGACTAATATGGAGAGCTGCAAAAAACGCCAGAAAACGCCGGCGTCAAAAAACGTCCGTGTGTATGAGGCCTAAACCTTTAGCTAGGACTAACCTTAGCTGAGATCATTTGCACAAATGCTGGATGAATGAGACAAATGCATATTGAAGTACATCTGAGTAATAAAATGGAACATAAAGAAAGGTTCAATGAAAACATGGTTCTTTGGATCCAAAGATATAAGCAGCTTTAGTTTTGAGTAGGGTTGCAACTAACAATTATTACATAATTGATTAGTTGGCCAATTATTGTCTCAATTAATCGGATAAAAACCTCAAAAAAGTGTGGTGTATAATTTAGTTACAATGTAAAGTTTAAAAAAAGGCAATTTATTCATGAATATCTATGTGCAGTGGTAAATATAAATAACCAGCTATATGGTTAGGGAACAAAATCGAAATCCAATCTGAGAATAACAAGAGATTAATGTGTTAATAATAATAATAATAATAATAATAATAATGATAAATATACCCAGAAGTCGTATATACAGGGTATTTTAAGTTTTTAACTAGGAGTCAGATATGAAGCTATATGAAAGGTGGGGGATATAAATCGTTTATATTAAAGTAGTACAAAAGGCTGAGACTTTTTTGCATGGATATAATCATTTTAAATATAATGCACAAAACTGGTAAACTTTGAAGCTGGATTCATACCTGTCCGGTGCAATTTCCAGCCTGTCTGCTGCCGGGAAGGGGCGGGGCCACCGTTCGGTGGCTCCTATCCGTTCCCACAGCGCAGCAGCTGTGGGGGGAGAGATGGGGGAGGGGCCACGAGCAGGGGAAATATCCCCGTTCAGTGCGGAGTGCATCTCCATGTTAGATGCGCTCCCATTGAACAGAACGGGCTGGGAATTCGCACCGCACTGCACAGAAAACGCACACGCTTTTTTGTGCAATGCGGAGTGCGAATGCACCACACATATTTGAACCGGACACCTTGAAAACAATGAGTTTTCAAGTGTCCTGCGAATTGGATGTGGTTTAATCCGCATCCAATCCGCATAGGTGTGAACCCAGCCTTACTTTAAATGTAATTGTAATGCATTTATATTACCTTCAGTCTATCAGCCTCCAGCTGCTCTGGGTTCAGATGCTGATCTTCCCTGCACAGAGTCCTTAACCACTTCAGACCCGGAAGGTTTTACCCCCTTAATGACCAGGCCATTTTTTTGCGATACGGCACTGCGTTACTTTAACTTACAATTATGTGGTCGTGCGACGTGGTACCCAAACAAAATTGATGTTCTTTTTTGCCACAAATAGAGCTTTCTTTTGGTAGTATTTGATCACATTTGCGTTTTTATTTTTTTGCGCTATAAACAAAAAAACAATGTGACAATTTTGAAAAAAAAAACTATATTTTTTACTTTCTGCTATAAAGCATATCCAATAAAAATATGTAAAAAATCTAATTTCTTTATCAATTTAGGCTAATGTGTATTCTGCTACATATTTTTGGTAAAACAAATCCCAATTAACGTATATTGATTAGTTTGCGCAAAAGTTATCATGTCTACAAGCTATGGGATATTTTTATGGCATTTTTATTTTTATTAGTAATGGTGATTTTTTTACAGGACTGCAACATTCCTGCGGACAAATCGGACCCAAAGTGGCACTTTTTGGGGAGCAGTGACACTAATACCGTGATCAGTGCTAAAAAAAATGCACTGTCACTGTATAAATGACACTAGCAGGGAAGGGGTTAACATCAGGGGAGATCAAAGGGTTACGTGTACTCCTAGGGAATGCTTTCTATCTGTGTGGGGGGTGGACTGACTGGAGGAAGAGAGACATCTGTGTTCCTGATTAGCAGGATCACAAGATCTCTCTCTCCCTCTGTGACAGAACAGCGGTCTGCCTTGTTTACATAGGCAGACCACCGTTCTGCTTCTCCTATGAACGATCGCGGGTGGCCAGCAGCCATCACGTCCACCGGACCCACTGATTGGCTCCTGCTGTGTCCAATCACAGAAGGAGTGGGTCTCTGGTGGCGACCCAGGACAAGGAGACAACGTGTGGGTACGTTGTTTCGTGCAGCCAGGTCGCCTTGCCACAGTATATGTGTGGTGGGCGGGCAGTAAGCAGTTAAAGTGATTGTAGACATTGGATTTTTTTTCAAAATAACAAACATGTCATACCAACTTGCTCTGTAATGGTTTTGCACAGAGCAGCTCAGATTCTCCTCTACTGGGGTCCCACGTCAGTGCTTCTGGCTCCTCCTGCCTTTAGAGTACCCCTATAGCCAGCCGCAAAGTATAGTATAGAGTGCCCCTATAGCAAGGTAAAACAACTTCTGCCGTTAGAATCACTCACTTCCTTCTCCTGCCCAGGACTACATATCTAACAAGGCACTGCTCCTCACACATTCACAGGTTCTCAGGCACATGACACTGACATGTATGGACAGTGTACTGAGCTGTACTGTATTTTCTGATATGTAAACATATAATGCATTCTGTATGTAGTTAATTGGATGACCAACTAATTGATTATGAATATAGTTGACTATTTTCATAATCGATTATATCATTTGTTTCAGCCCTAGTTTTGAGTACATCTTGGCTCTTCCTGTGACAACCGTAAAATGTTGGATTTCCCATTACCGGTTGAAAGTCCCATATCTGTTTGAAAGACAATGGCCACTAAAACAAGTGAGGTTAACCACTGGAGTGGGAACATAGCCAGCATCAAAATCGTAAAGTGGTTGTAAAGGCAAAAGGTTTTTTATCTCAATGCATTCTATGCATTGAGATAAAAAGCCTTGTGTGTGCAGCAGCCCCCCTAATACTTACCTGAAGTCCCTCTAGATCCAGTGATGTTGCAGCAGTGTCTCTGCTGCCCGGGGGGACTCCCCTCCTTGTTGACTGAGACAGCAGTGAGGCGCAATTGGCTCCCGTGCTGTCAATCAAAGTCAGTAAACCAATGAGAAGAGAAAGGGGTCGGGGCCGGGCTCGGCTCCGTGTCTGAATGGACACAGGGAGCTGTGACTCGGCTCGGGTGCCCCCATAGCAAGCTGCATGCTGTGGGGGCACTCAACAGAAGGGAGGGGCCAGGAGAGCCAAAGAGGTACCTGAGAAGAGGAGGATCCGGGCTGCTCTTACAGAGCAGGTAAGAATAACATGTTTGTTATTTTTAACTAAAAAAAAAATAAACGAAAAAAAAAAAAAAAAGAACCAAAAAGGGCATTTGCTCCATGCTGTTCAAGAAAAGGTCCAGGAAGAGATTTCTAAGTATTGGCATTGTAAGCACCCCAGTGCCATTGGTTATTAGGCTAGGTTCACACATGCTGTGGCCGCGGGTCCCAGCAGGGAGTTTGGTGCGTCCCTGTACACCGATTCAGGTGGGAATCAAGTCTGAATTTTTGCCTAAATTTACACCTGAAATGGAGCCAAAGATGCGCCCTGGACCCTTTTCCGCTCCATTGAGAGTCGGTCATAGTCTCCTGTCATGTGAATTGGATATGGGGAAACCCACATCCAATTAGCATCAGTGTGAACCCAGCCTTAGGCCCCCTTTCACATTTTTGCGACCTAATAGATTTTGCCGCAATTTTGCCACAATGTTTGCTGCGATTTGATGCAACTTGAAGCTATGCCTGTGTAATCTTGAGGTCTATGGACCTCAAGTTGCATCAAAGTCGGACCAAAGTAGTGCAGGGACTACTTTGAAGTCGCACAGATATGAATGGTACTCATTGGAAATCATGGGGAAAAGCTGGTCATGCAACTTTGCAGTCCCAAGTTGCAGGACAAGTCGCACAAGTGTGAAAGGGGCCTTAAGCAGCAGTTAGTGCAACATGTGAGCTCTAACAGTGGAAGGCAGGTAAGGTCAGCTATCCTGTCAGTGAAAATAATTGTGAAAACGTTTGTGATAAAAAAAAAAACATTTTTCCAACTAGTCCTTTTATTCATAGCTGTTAAACAATGTCTGTTTAACCACATTCACCAAGAGTTATCCTGGTAAGAAGATATGAGGCACATGGGATGGACTTCCTGATGAAGTGACCACTGTGATTGGCTGTCCCACTGGTCCTGATCATAACTAGAGAGCAGGAGCTGTCAGCGACAGCTCAGCCACTGTGCAGGGAGCGTGCAGTGAGTGTGCTCTCAGCATAGAAATCTCAGCTACCATGGACGCATAAGTGCACTGTGTAGGCATTAAGGTTCATCCTCCTTGCCACTACACACATGCATTTTGTGGTTGGCACTTCTACAGACTCCTCTTCTTGAGTCTTCAATCAAATCCTCCTTCATTTATTGAATAGCAATAGTAAGTGAGCTGTGCTTTATACAATTCAGATTAGTTTTTTTTGCATTAATAATCAATATGCAAAAAACAATGATAATAAAGTGCAAATAATCAGGATAATATTCACAGTGTAAAAATCAACCCTGCTACTTGTGTTGTAATGGATCACTGCGGTGTCTTCGTCTGGTATCATGTTTTGAGAGCATTCTTTTTTGGAAATAGTACTTTGGGCTGTTTGTAATAATAGTGAAAAAAAGTACAGTTTTCTTCACACTTATGTATTAACCACTTGAGCTCCGGAAGGTTCTACCCCTTTCATGATCAGGCCATTTTTTGCGATATGGCACTGCGTTATTTTGGCAATTGCACGGTCGTGCAACACTGTACCCAAATAAAATTTTTGTCCTTTTCCCCACAAATAGAGCTTTCTTTTGGTGGTATTTGATCACCACTGCGGTTTATTTTTATTTTTTTTGCGCTATAAACAAAAAAAGACCGACAATTTTGAAAAAAAAATTACAATACTTTTTTTTACTTTCTGCTATAAAACATATCCAATTTAAAAAATGTAAAAAATCGAATTTCTTCATCAATTTAGGCCAATTTGTATTCTGCTACACGTTTTTGGTAAAAAAAAAATCCCAATAAGCGTATATTGATTGATTTGCGCAAAAGGTATAGTGTCTACAAACTATGGCATATTTTTATTATTATTTTTTTTTTTCTTATTTAGTTACTAATGTACAGAGTTATCTTAGTAAGTGGCGATCAGCGGCTGCGACATTGCTGCAGACAAATCGGACACTAAGACAGTGATCAGTGCTTAAAATATTCACGTCACTGTACTAATGACTCTGGCTGGGAAGGAGTTAACATCAGGGGCGATCAAAGGGTTAACTGTGTGCCTAGGCTGTGCTTACTCACTGTGGGGGAGGTGCTTTGACTAGGGAAAGGCAAAGATCTGTGCTCCTGCTTAGCAGAAACACATAGGCATGAATGACTATTAATAATTTAAAAAAAAAAAATAATTCAGTATTATGCGATAATATGTGAAACAGTGATAAAGTGCTTGGATCAAAAGCAGATATTCATCAGATTTCACATAAAAAATAATAAAATAAGTCCCAAATAATATAGTGCATGAGATGTGAAGGTCAAGAATTCAAAAAACAGTTCTTGAAAGTTGTGAGCACAATTGCTCCCACCATGCAGGCATTCACCAGAGGTGTGCCCTAGCAGCTCACCTTAACCACTTCAGCCCCGGAAGGATTTACCCCCTTCCTGACCAGGCCAATTTTTGCGATACGGCACTGTGTCGCTTTAATTGACAATTGCGTGGTCATGCGATGTTGTACCCAAACAAAATTGACGTCTTTTGGTGGTATTTGATCACCTCTGTGGCTTTTATTTTTTGTGCTATAAACAAAAAAAGAGGATCGTTAATTTTGGAAAAAAAAATTGTTTTTTTTTTACTTTCTGCTATAATAGATATCCAAAAAATATATATAAAAAACTAATTTATTCATCAGTTTAGTCTGAGATATATTCTTCTACATATTTTTGGTAAGAAAAATCACAATAGGCGTATATTTATATAATAGAAATCAATCAGCGCAACTCAAGAGTATCACACACAAGCTGCTGAACACCATCGACAAATCTATGAAATCCCATAGGTAAACATCAAGAATAAAAGTGCAGTGCTGATAGTATAAGGACATACAGTATCTCACAAAAGTGAGTACACCCCTCACATTTTTGTAAATATTTTATTATATCTTTTCATGTGACAACACTGAAGAAATGACACTTTACTACAATGTAAAGTAGTGAGTGTAGAGATTGTATAACAGTGCAAATTTGCTGTCCCCTCAAAATAACTCAACACACAGCCATTAATGTCTAAACCACTGGCAACAAAAGTGAGTACACCCCTAAGTGAAATTTTCCAAATTGGGCCCAAAAAGTGTCAATATTTTGTGTGGCCACCATTATTTTCCAGCACTGCCTTAACCCTCTTGGGCATGGAGTTCACCAGAGCTTTACAAGTTGCCACTGGAGTCCTCTTCCACTCCTCCATGACGATATCACGGAGCTGGTGGACGTTAGAGACCTTGCGCTCCTCCACCTTCCATTTGAGGATGCCTCACAGATGCTCAATAGGGTTTAGGTCTGGAGACATGCTTGGTTAGTCCACCACCTTTACCCTCAGCTTCTTTGGCAAGGTAGTGGTCTCCTTAGAGGTGTGTTTGGGGTCATTATCATGTTTGAATACTGCCTTGCAGCCCAGTCTCCGAAGGGAGGGGATTATGCTCTGCTTCAGTATGTCACAGTACATGTTGACATTCATGGTTCCCTCAATGAACTGTAGCTCCCCAGTGCCGGCAGCACTCATGCAGCCCCAGACCATGACACTCTCACCACCATGCTTTACTGTAGGCAAGACACACTTGTCTTTGTACTCCTCACCTGATTTCTGCCACACATGCTTGACACCATCTGAACCAAATATGTTTATCTTGGTCTCATCAGACCACAGGACATGGCTCCAGTATCAATGTCCTTAGTCTGCTTGTCTTCAGCAAACTGTTTGTGGGCTTTCTTGCGCATTATCTTTAGAAGAGGCTTCCTTCTGGAACAACAGCCATGCAGACTTCTGCAAGTGAGCCCATGATTATGCCTGCAAGTGGTTTTGTATATTATATACCGGAGGTCACTATTTGATGGAATATCTCGCATGATCTTTGCACACTTTTCATCTAGTCCAAACATTGGGACAAGTGCTGTCTGATCCTCGTAATAAAGGTCATTACAGGAAGGTGAGCGGCTTGTGATACCTTTGGTGGTGGAATCGCACAGAAGCACTTTATATTGATATCCAGAACATAGACACTGGGGTGTCATATATATGGACTTTATGCTTCATGTTTTTATATTTAGTTTTATGGTTTTGTACATATTGATATATGTCCTTATACTATTAGCGCTGCACTTTTGTTCTTGATAAATAGGCGTATATTGATTGGTGTGCGCAAACGTTAACGCGTCTACAAACTATGGGATAGATTTAGGATAGATTTTTTATTTTTTTTATTGTTTTTACTGGTGTAGCCCGGACCCTGACCCCCACGGGCCTGATGGTGACCCTTAGAGTCAGAGAGGACTAACACCCATCCTCACAGTGTGGGTTACTAGGCATAGTGGGTGTAGATAGAAGAATTGAGTTGGGCGCCAGACACTTTGATGATGCAGAACAAAAGAGATTTATTTTTCTCTTCAAGAACTGGGGAGAGAGGGTTAGGGCCAGGACACCCTTTGGATGGGTGCAATAGAACTTAGCAGACTCCGAGACTCTTTGAACGTGACTCTTAAGGTAGCAATAACTTCCCACAGGCCTTTCAACTGACTTTGCCTGACTAGAACTGTTTGCTTGTACTCTGAACTTGAATGTTGGACATCAACACAGATTGATGCACGCATCAACTTGGTATCCCTCTTGTGCAGATTTGGCCTCCATTTGGCAGAATTCTCTTGCAAGCGCCACCCCCCGCTATCTGGGTTCCTAGCTCGACGTCTGCTGAGACTTTCCCACTTTCCACTGTCCCCCAGCTAGTGAAAAAGGCTGCTCTGCTCTGGTACTCTCTCAGACTTCAACTCTGATAACAGGAGCGTTGTACCTCATAGGCGACAGCTTCCCCTTTACCTCTGACCCTGGTTCACACTCTGCCTCTGGCGACAAGAACGATTGTCTTCCGTGAGAATACAGTCCCTTCACCTCCAACATAGAGGGGTTCTCCGGCCGGTAGAACCCCTGCAGTTTGGTTAGGTGTCCAAAATGAAGCCCCAACCCGCCGCTACTGCTGCCTGTCCTGGGTAGGCCTCAGACTGCCTAGCAACCAGGAACTCTCGGATAGGCCCCAGGCTTCTGGCCTAGTAGTTGGGAGCTTTAACACGCATCCACCCAGACAGCCATCCAGGTGGCACAGAACAGGGATCACCTGACTCCTATCAAATATATAGGCTCGTCCAGCAGGCCATGGGGCCCAAGAAAACCCCTCTCCATTGGCCGGAGCAGCCTACATTCATATTCCAAGTTCATGTACCCCCTGTCAATCCAATGCCATCAGCAGCAGTGCCACCCAATGGCAGAGGAGAGAGATGCACCAAACCCAGAGTCAAGAGATCCCCTAACAATTTGGCCAGGCCATTTACCACCCAGCAAACTAAATTTAACAGCAGGGTGCTACACTGGTAATGGCGGGGATCTGCAACTTTTAGCGGGACTGCGACATTGTATGGCCTGGGAATTACTGAGCCATATACCACATCCCTGGGTTTATGCTATAAGGAGAGGAGAGGAGAGTGGAATGCAATTTTCCATGAAGGATCCATATATTAAAGCCTTGTCAGACCAGCTGTGGAATTTGATTCATGAGAGGAGAGGAGAGGAGAGTGGAAGGTGAACTGTCGTAAAGGATCTGTATACCAAAGCACTACTAGACCTGTTGTGGTCTTTGTTTAAGGTGAGCTGCTAAGGCACACCCCTGGTGGATGCTTGGATGGTGGGAGCATTTGTGTTCACAACTTTCAAGAATTGTTTTTTGAGCACTTGATCTTCACATCTCATCACTTTTTGATGCACATGCACTTTATTATTTGGGACTTAGTTTATTATTTTTTATATAAAATCAGATGTTATCTGCTTTTGATCCGAGCACTTTATCACTGTTTCACATATTATCTCATATTATCGCATAATACTGTATTTTTTTTTTTAAATTAGGGATAGTCTTCCGTGCATATTTGTCTATTTTTTCTGTTTAGCTTTTTGAACTAGTGCATTTTATCACTGTTTCACATATTATCGCATATTACTGTTGTTTTTTTTAAATTAGGGATAGTCATTCATGCATATTTGTTTATTTTTGCTGCATAGCTTCTTGCATTAGCGCACTTCATCGCGGTTTCACTTATTATCGCATAACTGCATTTTTTTCGTTTCTTGAAATTAGGGATAGTCATTCATGCATATTTGTCTATTTTTGCTGCGTAGTTTCTTGAATTAGCGCACTATTTTTTATTATCATTATTTGTGTTAGAGTGTTGAGGTCACTTGCTAATGGTTGCAGCTTTTTCATATGTATTTTTATGGTGATATATTATTCTTTAGTATTTATTCTGTATATTAGTTTTGGTTAGTTGTGAGGTCCATAGCAGCTCACAAGTACTTCATATTTAACACAGGATCAATACCTTCCCTTCTGACAGAACGACAATTGGTCTTTACTAGTGTTGAGCGAACCCGGACTGTAACGTTCGGGTCCGTACCGAACTTTAGGGTGTCCGTGGCACGGACCCGGACCCGGACATTTCAAAAATCGTTCGGGTCTTCCATAACTAGGACACAATTTATACTTCATGAACACTCGACGATACCTGGAGTGTTGATTGGTTTTGATTATATGTCTTATTTATGATTTCTTATTATATAGTGGTATTTTTATGTATACTTTTTCGACGTTGGTAATCGTTCACTGGAGTTGTGAGATTGTGTTTATTACTATTATTTTTTATCACGCGATTAAGTTCTTTGATGCGTCGTTTTTATCTGTTTATACGTACTTACTGATAGGGATTAAAGTTCTTTGCTTTTTTTACGTCAATACGCTATTATTCACTTTGGCGCTACTTCACGCGATTACGTTCTTCGATACGTCGTTTTTATTT
>BLSH010166295.1:109890-126285 GCA_018402905.1 Glandirana rugosa
TTTCTTGGATATTCTGGCGGAAAAAATAACTGGCCTAACCAACGATAGATACTGGAATATAGTAGAAAGAAACGTTCACAATTCCGGTTTATGTTGTAATCTCGATAGAACATTAGAAGTTGTTTAATTAATTAAAATTCGTATTCCAGGATTCCTCCGACTTAACGATTTGTTGTAGTATGTTATTTATCCTGTTCAGACCTATGTCCTCGAGTATACGTGCACAGAAATTTTATATTTTATCCAGATTAAAGACAGATATATTGAAAGAAACTTGAATATAATATTACGTCACTTTTTAGACGGTTTATGTTATTGGTTATGGTCGGTTAGATTGATGTGACATAGGATTACTTCTCTGTATACGTCTACACTCAATATCGTGTGACCACATGCGTAATAAGTTATTCGAACATACATTTGTAGAAAACACATAATGTTAAAATTGGTTGTTAAATCATCGATATTTTATAAACGGAGCTCTAGGGACCAAACAATACGGTAAAAAAGTTAAACGTTTTAAAAAGTTAAAATGTTAAGGAAATGATTCAGTATACATTTACCATGTAATAAAATCACAAAAGAAATTTCGTCTCTTGAAAAACTATTATTTATTTAAGTGAATACTATCGTTTAAGACCTTTGTTTAACGAAGAGAAGAAACTACTAGAAGTCAAGGAGAGAAATCTATTAACATGGTACAAGTTCCAACCATAACTGCCATAAACAACATAAAGTAAAACAATATACCAACACTGTAACACTTAGGTAGGTTGTTAAGATCAATAAGACCATATATAAGGTTTTACCAACCCAGAACGTGTTGGTTCGGGGGTTGAGTGGTGGGGACGATATTTGGTAGCGAAAGGTCCAAGAACCGTTCGTTCACCTGACGGTCTCAGTGGGACTTTATGTCTTTCTGTCATCACAACAATCTGGTTGGAGGATTAAAGCTTATTGAATAATGCGTACACCAGTGTGCTATAACTCACATCTGCATATGTCTCTTCATTAGGATACAGTGTAGTTAGATTGGCTGGTATTGGTTATTGTATTTGGCAGATTTTTCACTGCATTATAATATAAGTTCAAAGAAAGTTATATAGACAGAAATTAGACCTATTTTATATTTTAAAGACACGTGCATATGAGCTCCTGTATCCAGACTTGTCCTATTTATTGTATGATGTTGTTTAGCAATTCAGCCTCCTTAGGACCTTATGCTTAAAATTAATTAATTTGTTGAAGATTACAAGATAGCTCTAATGTTGTATTTGGCCTTAACACTTGCAAAGAAAGATGATATAAGGTCATAGATAGCAACCAATCCGGTCAATAAAAAAGGCGGTCTTATAGGTTCTTTCACCATTATCCACACTGCTGATTACTTAGAGTGAGAGTACAGCTTTATCTGGGGTGAAAATAACCTCTGTGAAGTTTTTACTGCTGTCTGTGTACTCAACAGGGAGAATTTCCCTCACTTCCTACCTTGGGAACGCAAGAAAAAATTAGGAGAAATCTCAACTGTGGAAAATTAAATTCCTGTACTCAACCCTGCTCCAAACAAAGTCTTTCAATAATCCAACATTTAGATTAAAGACAGAAGACTCAGTAGTACAAAGACACAAATATACGTGAAGCCTATGTAATGCATGTTCCTACACTTATCGCTGAAAACAAACAAAGCAGGTCATTGCTATAGCCATGAATATGTTAACAGGTAACCTACTCACTCAAGGCATCTGAAGATCTTGTGTTTTTCTACACCAAACACAGAGCTTAAAAGAGTCAGACGAGTAATCAATTTACCCTGACTCTAAAAGAAAAACCTTCTTCATTCTATAAAAATACAATGGTCTAGAATTTTCTTTTCAGGTTCATTTTCTACTTTGTTGAAGTAGCAAATGTGTTTTTAACCAAAAACCATGAACTATGAATTCTGGAATATATAATGACTTTACTTCGTGGCTGTTTCTCATTAAACCAAAGCTCAGAAATAGCAGCTGCCATAATTAATAACCTCCTAGTCGTCATTGAGTTCAAGCTTTTAGTCTTTTACACCTCACCTAATGGAGGCAGCTGCCATAATTGATAACCTCCTAGTAGTCATTGAGTTCACACTTTTAAGCCTCGTACACACGGTTCGACGGTCATACGACCGAACGGACCAAATCGTATGTTGGCTGTTGTATCTAGCATACTGACATGCACTACGTATGACCAAGCTGAACGTAGTGACGTGTTATGAACATATAAAGAGAAAGTTCAGGTGCCTGTAATTTGTCTTCCTGACTTCTGAGCATGCGTGTTTTGCACAATACAACTTGTTGAACCAACTTCTCTGTACACACGATACAACGGTCGTATGACCGCTTGTTGGTACTACCAAGTTTTCTAGTCTGCTCATACAACTTCTGTTGTACGACCGTCGTACGACGGCTGTTCTAATCGCGTGTACGAACGGTCAATTTAGCATACAATGGTCGTTCGTACGACCTGTTGTATACGATCGTCGACCCGTGTGTACGAGGCATTAGTCTTTAAAACCTCACCTAATGGAGGCAGTAGAAGAAGATCTTTATATAACAAGTAAACTTCTATTGCTTATTTTTATTGAACTGAGCTTAAGATTTTTTATATATTAGTCTAATGGTGGGGACAAGAGATGTCCTGATCGCACTCAAGGCAAGTAGATACAAACAGTCCAGCAGAGGAGTCACTCGCAAGACCTGGAAGTATCTCTTCCACTGGATCATATATAGATACAAATGCTATATTTTTGTTTTCTGCTTGTGTAATACTGCCAATATTTCCTGTCCCAGAGAAGACATAACAGAAAAAAAGTAAATACCAGCTTACACAGATGTCTTTATTTGCTGATTTTCCTCACCTCCCAGTGCGGTAACAACTGTAAAATTGCAGATTTACATAATTTTCTTTCATCATGGTCAATGGTCACCAGGACAATCTGAGAGGGTGCCAAGAGGGGACACAGACAGCAATGAAATCCTAACAAGGGTTCTAACTGTTTTAACACTTTAAAGACAAAAGGTAGTAATCCACGGCAACCACTCAAAATCAGTTTTCTTTTATTACTGAAGTAATTCAAAATTATTGGTTCATATAGGTTACTGCAATTTTCTGTTTTATCGGTTAATGCTTTATCAAACGGGACCAAATAAGATTGCATAATAGAATGTATGAAATCATTTGTTTGACTTTCGTGCAAAGTGTACATCCTTTTTTTTTGGTATGCATTAATTTAGTGTAACAAACAAATAAATTACCTTTGTGCAATGCTAATACACTTTATAATATCTCAGCACTTGAGTTCTTGGGTCTATATATTTCTATTATAAGGGGTTCACACACCATGTGTTCAATTTGTTATTTACTTTATATTATGGAGAATGCAGCAGGAGGAGCTGGATCATACAAAAGTGTGTATGGAACACAGAAACACACAGGTAAACCGTAACAAAGTTGTGAAATAAAATTGTAAAAATCTTACTGTTGGAGTATCTTAAGCATATAAGAATTCAGGGACTCTCACCTTAAGGTATGAAGGTTGAGAAATCTGTATACCGGTTTATGGTACCATATTGTTGAATGCTTTTTTGTAAATGCTTTTCACTGCTTTTCCCTTTTTACTGATTACATGTGTGGTTTTGTTGGTGATATAAGCAAATAAGGTGACAATAGTAGGTGTATACACCGTAGCAATGACATTTTATCAGATACCAGGTGCTAAATCACAACCAGGTGCTAAATCACTAATCCATTTTGGGTTAGAAAAACATCAATACCATGCATGTGCAGTAATACAGACATCACAGCATTATTCCCTACCTTTATGACCATGTGCCAGCTACAAACCAAATAATCTATGAACCAGAGAGCTTCAGCCAGAGAGTGCCTAACTCAAGTATAGTCCCTGCCACCCTTGATGTTCCTGTACCAGCACCCTCATGATACCCTCCTACTTTCTCCTTTGTCGATGTCAGAACAAGTTTCTCTCCACCAATTAACTATGGGTACAGGAATCTGCAGTCTTATTCAGGGAAGATGCCTGTGCCATCTGGAGGGGATAGACCAAGTGGCACAGATCGTCGATGAGTGTGAGGTCTTTGATATCATTAGGATAGAGGGTAGTAGGGAGTTTGTGAGCAACCGCTTCAGACATTCTCTGGAATTTGAAAAGGGACACACTAAGTTACACTGCCACAGAATCAGACCTGGATCAAATGGATTATACCGATGTGTTCTAATTTTTAGAGACTCTTTAATTACTTGCTTTGTACCACTAGAATGGTGCAAAGCCAACGTGATGCTTATATTTGAAAAGAAATCAAAGTCTTTAACAAAAAATTACAGACCAGTTAACTGCACGTCTAAACAAAAAAAAAAAAGAGAAGGCAAGCCCCATTAAAAACCTTTCATGTATTTAATAAAGTACTCCAAGCACACGCTGATCCATCTGTCCCACTGCCCTATTATACAAATAAGCTCCAGATGGGGTCAAACACATTTAGCCCATTGGACAGGTGGAACGACATGTGCTTGGAATGCTTTAATAAACATATGCAAGGTTTTTAATGGAGAGTGGCTTTCCTTTTTTTCTTGTTTGGAAGTGGACTTAACAGAGTGCCCAGCGACCACTGGAAGCTTGCTCCCTTTGCCGGTGAAGTAAAGGAGTTGATGCCTGTAGTGGAACTGAACACTTTGTTGCATCCAGACTGGTTAGTTTGATGAAAGTTACATATGGAGAGATTTTGCTAGAAGACAATATTTTAAGCAATTTGTGGATTCTTGAAACAAACAAATCTGCCTTCTTTATATGAGGAAGTAAGCAAAAACTTAGTAAAAGGGGTGGCTGTGGATAAAGTATACTTGGACTTTCCTAAAGCGTTTCAAACAGTTCCCACACACGACTATTGTGTAAGTTACAGTCTGAAGACTTAGAAAATTCAGTTTGTAAATGAACAGAAAACTGGCTAGAAAACCTTATTCAGAGAGTAGCGATTAATGATTTATACTCCGAATGGTCTAAGGTTATTAGTGGTGTACATGTACCCCATATATCGTTTGGGCTGGTGTTTGCAGATAACACTGTAGTGAAATAACATACTTAAACTATGTCCCCTACTTACAAGCAGACCTTAATGTACTGATTAAGTGGGCAACTAGATGGCTAATGAGGTTTAATGTTGATAAAATTGAAAATTGTATACTCACCTTTCCATAATTTCCCTTTCCTGGTGCATCTTTATGGCAGCATACAATGGGTTGTGGCTTTGCCCCCACAACCTGATAGGACTGGTTAACTATGAATCAAAGACAGACCCGGCTCGCAGCTGTCAGGAACCATGAATCAAACTGAGACAGAAGTGCAGTTAAAATCACACTTTTTAATTACAATAGTAAAATAGTACAAACAGTGCAAACGTAGTCAAAACATAGCCAGGGTTCTGTAACCAGAACGGATAGTCGGAACAAGCCAGTAAAACAGGAATCTAGAGATCAGTATAGTCAGAGGCAGCAAACAGGATCAGGAAGCAGAAGGGAAGCCAGCCAGACAAAGTCTTTAACAGGAAAACACAGCAGCGAGTATCTGGATATGTTGATAAAGGCAAAGGCACAGGAGATACTATCCAGGCAGTTTAACTCCCTTAGCGGTATTCCCGAGCGTGACTCGGGGTGGTTTTTACATGCTAGGATCAGTATCCCCGAGTCACGCTCGGGGTAGATGTGCAGAGCCTGCAGCGGGGTTCCTTACCTTCTCCTGGCGATCCAGCGATGATCTCCCATTGCTGTGATCGCCGCCGGGATCCCCGCCGTGCCGTCTGTCGCTCTGGTGACTTCCTGGTTCCGTTCCCTGCAGCAGCAATGGTGCATGGGAGCGGAGCTGGGAGGGAAATTCAAATGTTGCACAAACACAAACATATAAAAAGGAGGTGATACAATGTAATCTGAGAGGATTACACTGTATCACCTTAGTATCAGACACAGTGCCCTTTCAGTGCCCCTTGCCATTGTCATTTGTGACAAATAAAAGCCTTTGAAAATGGCATCAAAAAAGCGCTGTCCTACAAATGCGCTTTTGGATCAGCTGAGCTGAAAATGAAATTTCACTTTTTAATTTTTAATATTTTAGCTGGACATTCTAAAAGTTTTATTTATTTTATTTGCATTTTTTCCCAATTTTTAATGTTTTTTATTTTTTTTTAAATTTATATATTCGCAAAAAAAAAAAAAAAAACAATGATAGCTTGAGGACCCTTGCAATTTCTTTGTTTGACAAATTTCATTATTTTTCATTGCATTATTGAATAAAATTATATTATTGATTAGATTATAATTCATGCATTTGTGTTTCAAATTTATCACATCTGGAATGTCTATTAGAGTCTTGTTTTGGTCAGGTTTAAGTAAGTAATTACTAAGAATTGCAGGCCTATAATACATATCACCAAATTTCCATGCAAAAAATTGTACCGCTTTTGGTACAAAATTCCAGACAGAATCATACCGCCAGGGAGGTTAAATAGCCAGCAGGGCTGGCTGAAGAGCAGAAAATGATCACTAGGTCAGTCACTGTGGAATGATGAGTACTGGCAATTAACCGACAGCTGAGCAACCTCAGCTCTGAGAAGGGAGGGCTAAGCCCAGCTCTGACAGCAGCATGCACTGTAACTCTCACCATTTGGGTGGGAATCTGTATGCTTCCATGAAGATGCACCAGGAAAGGAAGATTATGGAAAGGTGAGTATACAATTTTGAGTTTTCCTAGCACATCTTGGCAGCATACAATGGGAATTAACTCGCCATACGGGAGGGTGCAAGAAAAATTTTGTAACGGTGAGTAGTGTAAGTATGCACAATGAATTTTCCAAATTTTATGGCTGTGAGCCGGGTTCACCTATTAAAGTGTAATGAAGGTGTACTGGGAGGACCATATTGCTGACTTGCAAATAGCCTCAGGAGACACTCTGCACTGCTCTGTCCACAGAGCTGACACTGCCCTAGTTGAATGTGCTCTTAAGTCCTCCGGAACAGGAAGGCCTTGTGAAGAGTAGGCTCTTTTAATTATCTCAACAATCTAGGAGGTGACTGTACGTGTTGATGCTAACTGACCCTGCCTGAAGCCATGCTGGAACCAAGCACAGATTTTCAGCTTTTCTGAATGAAAAGGTTGCAGCCAAGGAGGTCATCAGAGTTAGATCAACATCCAGGGAATGTGGTTCTTTTACTCAACCAAGAAATACGGTAAATTGACTTCCTGGTTAAAGGAGAAGGAGAAAACCATCCCATAGATAAAAGCAGTGTTGAGTTTTAGGACTATTCTGTCCAGGTAGAACATTCGGTGAGACTGCTTGAGTACAAAGCCTGCAGCTCTAACCCCCTTTTCACAGAGGCTTTAGCAACCAGAAATACGATCTTCAGGGTTAGATTGCAGAGTGTAGCCAATCCTGTAGAATAGAAATGAGGCCTTGATAGAGATAAAGACCGTAAGCAAGTCCCACATAGGGAACAATGGTTTCCTGGCAGGTCTATAACTTCATGCAAGCCTTTTAAGAATTTCATCGCTAAAGGGTTAAGGACTCCTTAAACCCCTCTGAAATTTGAACTTTAAACATATTTGAACGTAGGTCCCTGTTCAGCCCCAGTTGTAAGAACTGTAGAACCTTGGCTGGTTTAGGTGATAAAGGCGATACAGGCTTTTGCTGTGTGACATCTACATAATTTTCCCATATTCTCTGGTAAGTCTTATTCATGGAGACCTCTCTGGCTTGACACAAGGTAGCCACTACCTGCGCTGAGCACCCTTGACTTGGTAGCCTCTGCCTCTCAACTTCATGCCATCAAAAGTAATCTCTTGGACCTGGATGTCAAAACTGGCCATGAGAGAGCAGATCAGTCATCACTGGCAAAGGCAGTGGAGACTCAATGCTTAACTGTAGAAGAGGCAGACACTAGAGCCTCCTAAGCCAAAATGGTATAATTTCAATTATTGGTACAGGAAGTTCCACTGATTGCCTAAGAATTCTACCCTTCCACTGCTGTCTAGGCACAATACAACTCTTGCTCCTTATAAAAGGAGTGAATGACAGTTCAAGAGCATTCAATACTATGCCTCATAAGCTGAACATCCCATGACCTTGAGCAGCCTGCTCTTTGAAATGCACCCCCAACCTTTCTGGCTGGGGTCTGATGTGATATTGTTCGATTTAAAAACAACAACTGGTCAGTTACACAGAACCAAGGATACTCAGCCACTGTTTTGCGGGAAGAGACTTCACTCCCAAAGCACCTTTGACTTTCAGAGCACAGATCTTCTCTTGTGGAAGTAGGGGGAGGCACTGAAACTGGTAGAGGAATTGAGGTTGGATTGGAACAAGTAGGTGTCTGATAACTCTACAAAGCATCCAATCTCCCAGATTTATCAATAATAGAGTTGATTGGAGGTTCTCTATCTTGCACGACTCCAACTTTCTGTGCTTGATTATTTTTTTCAACTTTAGCACTGGGCACAGATTATGATTTTGACTTTTTTTTTTTTTCCGCTAAGAACAGAGGTGAACAGAATCCTCATCTCCCCTGGGCACTTGGAACCTTCACGATGGCTTGTTTTTAATTTAATCTGGGTACAAACTGGACCAGATTTTTTTTACTTTTCCATCAAATCTGGAAGCCTGGCTGACTGGAAGAGATCAGAAGGTGAATATCCCTTAAACTTCCACCAATGTCACACCAATATAGCTGATATGGCCCACTGATCCTGAATATTTTCCATCTAGGTGTATGAGGAAAAGCTCCACACAGGCACCCCCTGGATGAATGCACCCTTAAAGTGGTTGTCAAGTCATGACAACCACTTTAAACGACAGGTAAGCCTACAATAAGGCTTACCTGTAGGTCCAGGAAATATCTCCTACACCTGTAAGGTTTAGGAGATATCCCCTGTATCTATATGTGCCGGCGTCATCGGCACATGCGCACTGAAGAATCAGCACCCGGGGTAGCCCAGGGTGCCATTTCTTCTGTATTTGTGCCGTAAATGACGGCTCCCATGCACATGCACGGGAGTGACATCAGCGCGGCTCTGCCAATCCCAGCGCTGGAGCCCGCGCTGTGATTGGACGGAGCCGCAGACCCAGAAGAACGATGTCGCCAATCACAGAGGTGTGCTGAGACCGCTGCAACACCTTTGTTCCGAGGTAAGTGTTTCATAATGAGCTAGTATGTGTTGCATACTAGCTCATTATGCTTTTGCTTTGCAGGTTTTTTTTTTTGGGGAGGGCTGGGGGCGCTTTACAACCACTTTAAAAGGACTTCCGCTTTTCTCCTAAGACAGGTGACTTAGATTTTTAAGGCTTCAACAATAAGGATTGGATACTTCTCCAGTTCCTTTACTAATCTTTTTCCCGCTCCGTAGGATTTTGCCTCCCTGGTATCTACTTGGGAGTTCTCGCCTGTATGCTGAACCTTTCTGATTTTTCTGTTTTTTGTCATATGATATTCACCCTGACCTGCTAGTGGTCACCCTTGAGATGGCCGTATCCTGTCTACTCCCAAATAGATTGGATCCGTTGTCTGGTATCCTGCACCAGTTTTATTTTTAAGGCAGGATCCGCCCACCATGGCTTCAGCCATAATGCCCTCCTTGCTGTGAAAAACATCAATTGACATCTACTGACACGTCCGCCACAGAGTCTCCCGCCAATTTCAGCTCTTACAAAGCTGTTACCACCTTGTCTCTTCACTTCCTCCAAAATGGCTTCTTTAACCACTCCCAGACCGCCCGCTGTCATAATACGGTGGCAGTTTGAAATGGAATACCGTTGTTATGGTAGCAGATAGCTACCATAACCCTGGTATCTTTTTTGTCTGAAGGCGATTCCGCGTCTGATAAAAGAGGTCTTAGCAGTGGATTCATCGCGAGATCACTTTTATCAGAGGCGGGAGAGGTCCCCCCCCTCCCGCCGCTTTACCGTCATCTCCGTCGCTTACCGGACCCGCCGGCAGCGGCGGAGATAATTGTGTCTGTCTCCCCCAGTGTCCGTGAGCCGAGTGAGCGGCTGAAGCTGCTTACTCGGCTCCATAACATGGCTGGGCGGAAGCGACATCACAAGTCACTTCCACCCAATGCTATTAAAGGGGACTTTTTTTTTTTGCATTTAAATGTAAATATGAGATCTGAGGTCTTTTTGACCCCAGATCTCATATTTGGGAGGTCCTGGCATGTTTTTTTCTAATAGTAGGTTATGAGTCAGGTGACATAGCGACACAATATATATCAGCCAAATTAAGGTGGGTATGGCGCTGCTCAATTCTAATAACATACAATTTCCAGGATGCTGGTAAATAATACAATATAAATACTATGACAGACTAATTACCTTTCAAGGGAAAAACTATATAAGGCAGACAATTTTTAGATGTGATGGTGGATATGAGTGATAAAATTATGTTATGTTAAATTAAAATTATTAATTTAGTATGGAATACTAAAAATAGTAAAAATAGTAATAATAGTAAGATAATGATTTCATGTCCTCCAAAGTGACATGTGCATGAATTGGTGTGCAAAACTCCTAATGTGCGGATGAACTGAAATAAATATACATAAGATATGGCATCCGATCTAATAGTGTAATCAGAGCAATATAAATGGTATCAAAAAAATCAATCAAAGAAAATCAATATCAGATGAATTAAATACAATACATAAATATATGTGCAAACCATTGATGTGCAACGCAATTGAAGTAAGACATATTATTATCACATTGCCACTAATTATAAAGTGCACAGCAGGTGCAAAAAAGTGCAAAAAATGTGCAAACAAGTGCCTAAAAAGTGCCAAAGAGGGTGTTTCGTTCTCTTAAGAGAAAAGGGAATTTCCACTATATATCACAGACAGTCTTATATTGTGATGTTCTGCCTCTAAAAAGTTATGTGTGCTCCTTAGATGGTTTACCTGCGTGTACCCCTGCAAAGGGTAGTGTTCTGGCGGTGAGACACAGCAAGGGCTGTAGTTCTGCTAAAGCGTGCGCCCCTTCAGTGGGGGACGCTTTCTGGTGAGTGGCCTCACGTGTGCAGTGGCTAGGGGTGAATACTTTGCAGTGTCTAGTGGTGAACACTTGGTACACAGTGCGGAGTGAAATTACCATAACGATAGAGATCTGCTATATGTTCAGTGGAATGAACACCACCATCTAAGGAACACACAGAACTTTTTAGAGGCAGAACATCACAATAAAAGACTGTCTGTGATATATAGTGGAAATTCCTTTTTCTCTTAAGAGAATGAAACACCCTCTTTGGCACTTTTTAGGCACTTGTTTGCACCTCTTTTGCACTTTTTTGCACCTGCTGTGCACTTTATAATTAGTGGCAATGTGATAATAATATGTCTTACTTCAATTGCGTTGCACATCAATGGTTTGCACATATATTTATGTATTGTATTTAATTCATCTGATATTGATTTTCTTTGATTGATTTTTTTATACCATTTATATTGCTCTGATTACACTATTAGATCGGATGCCATATCTTATGTATATTTATTTCAGTTCATCCGCACATTAGGAGTTTTGCACACCAATTCATGCACATGTCACTTTGGAGGAAATGAAATCATTATCTTACTATTATTACTATTTTTACTATTTTTAGTATTCCATAATTTTATCACTCATATCCACCATCACATCTAAAAATTGCCTGCCTTATATAGTTTTTCCCTTGAAAGGTAATTAGTCTGTCATAGTATTTATATTGTATTATTTACCAGCATCCTGGAAATTGTATGTTATCAGAATTGAGCAGCGCCATACCCACCTTAATTTGGTTGTAATATTTAACTACACTTTCTGTGGAGTTTGGTGGAGGCAGCAGCTCTAAGAGTAAAATACCTTTATCCGTTTGCGCGGAACACACAATATACATACAATATATATCAGCACCTCATCCCATATGTGTCATATTTGATAAAAAAGGGGAGGTTTGGGAAGGAGTGGGTGGGATTATAACGGTGCCTTTGATTCAGTTCACAACCACTGATTATATAAAAACATCTTTTTTATTTATACAAATTTAAAAAGGTATGTAAGATACATTGTTACAATACCAATTCAGAGGAATACAATCTGTTTTAAAAGTAATTGGCATATAGTACAAAACTTAATGATGGTAGCATTGCATGATGGTCCATATCCTACATGTTTCGCCGATGTGGCTTCATCAGGGATTTAAGCAGGCCACCATGAAAGTACTTAATGCTATACAACAAAAAAGGAAAATAACAAATAGTAATTTAGCATAATATTAACACATAACTATAAAAACAGTACTTATACAAAAAAATATTTTTATGGATGTGTTCACCTCTTACAACTTGGCTCAGTCACCGAGGCCTGGTACGCACCAAATCCCAGACAACTACACATGTCACAACCGGGAAGGGGGGGGGCGCTGCATGCCCATAGACGGCCCCACAAAACCAGCTGATTGTCACAAAAACTGGACAGGAAATATATAGACTAAGGAGACAAATACTTTGTCTATATATTTCCTGTCCAGTTTTTGTGATTTGGTGCGTACCAGGCCTCGGTGACTGAGCCAAGTTGTAAGAGATGAACACATCCATAAAAATATTTTTTTGTATAAATACTGTTTTTATAGTTATGTGCTAATGTCATGCTAAATTACTATTTGCTATTTTCCTTTTTTGTTGTATAGCATTAAGTACTTTCATGGTGGCCCGCTTAAATCCCTGATGAAGCCACATCGGCGAAACATGTAGGATATGGACCATCATGCGATGCTACCATCATTATGTTTTTTTCTATTACAAGGAATGTTTACATTTCTTGTAATAGGAATAAAAGTGATTTTTTTTTATTACGGTGTAAATATAAAAATGAAAAAGTAAAATAAATAATTAAAAAAAAAAAAAATTAAAGTGCACCGTCCTTGCGAGCTCACACGCAGAAGCGAACGCATATGTAAGTCCCGCCCACATATGAAAACGGTGTGCAAACCACACATGTGAGGTATCGCCGAGATTGTTAGAGTGAGAGCAATAATTCTAGCACTAAACCTCCTCTGTAACTCAAAACTGCTAACCTGTAGAATTTTTTAAACGTCGCCAATGGAGATTTTTATGTTGCAAAGTTTGTCGCCATTCCGCGAATGGACGCAATTTTGAAGCATGACATGTTGGGTATCATTTTACTCGGCGTAACATTATCTTTTACAATATGGAAAAAAATTGGCCTAACTTTACTGTTGTCTTATTTTTTAACTCAAAAAAATGATTTTTTTTAAAAAAAATCAGGCTTGTAAGACCGCTGCGCAAATATGGTGTGACATAAAGTTTTGCAATGGCCGCCATTTTATTCTCTAGGGTGTTAGAAAAAAAATATATAATGTTTGGGGGTTCTAAGTAATTTTATAGCAAAAAAACCTGATTTCAACTCGTAACCACCAAACTCCAAAAAAAGTAGGGCTGCAATTTTCTGTAAAATGCAATGCAATATGGAGGCCTTCTGTACACAGAATGTGAATCATAATTTCCTGCTTTCCTGCTTGTGTGCCGATTTCCCCAAAAGTCTGCAGTAAGATACAAGTCAGATTTTTAGCATTCACTGAAACAAAAATGTAATTTTTGGTAACATACTCCCAATAGGAAATCATGTCTAAAGGGATGCAGACCCCACCACTTTCCTGCAGGTGCAACAACTGGTTGATAGTTATGAAACCACATCCATTAGACTCACTTAGCACATGGGCTGGTTATTGCTGGTCTGCAGGCACCTGCAGATGCTACAGCATGTAGGAGCACTTCAGATCTAGATCTAATTTTCAGACTCCCCCCTAGCCAGCGGCAGTGCTCTGTACTCCCGCTGCGGATTGACAGCAGGAGCAGGACAGGGCAGTAGACACTGGGCAGGATAATGTATTGGGCTCTCTCTTGTCTGGCCTGCCACAGTGCTCTGCATGACGCTGGGCAGGCTAGTTTTGGGACGGCAGCGCACGATCACGGTGCACACCCCAAACGGCCCCTGTAAATGTTGTGGTTTATGCCAGTGCGCCAATCCATGGGGGCGACACCATTACAGTCGGATATGACTGAGCAGCCCAGTGTAATCCTCCAACTGTAAATTCCCCCCAGTGTAATCCTCCCAGTGTAAATCCTCCCAGTGCAACAGTGTAATTCCCCCTCCCCCATGTAAATCCTCCCAGTTTAATCGCTTATAGTGTAAATTCCCCAGTGTAAATGGCCCCACCATTGTCCTCCCTGTAAATCCCTGCAGTGTATTCCTCCCAGTGTTCCTGCCCCCTTTTAAATACCCTCCAGTGTAATCCCCTCAATGTAACCCCCCTGTGTAACCTCCACTGTGAATCCCACCAATGTAACTCTCCAGTGTAATCCCCCCAATGTAACCTCCCTGGGTATTCCCCCCAATGTAACCCCCCAATGTAATGCCCTCTGTGTAATCCCCCTAATGTAACCCCCAATGTAATCCCCTGTGTAATGCCCCCAATGTAACTCTCCTGTGTAATCCCCCTAATGTAACCCCCCAATGTAATGTCCACCTCTGTAATGCCCCCCAATGTACCCCCCATGTAATCCCCCAATGTACCCCCCATGTAATCCCCCCAATGTACCCCCTCTATAATCCCCCCAATGTACCTCCCTGTGTAATCCCCCCAATGTACCCCCTGTATAGTCCCCCCAATGTAACCCCCCTGTGTAATCCCCCAATGTAACCCCCCTCTGTAATGCCCCCAATGTACCCCCTTATACACATCTCAATATACCCCGTGTAATCCCCCCCAATGTACTCCCCCTGTGTATATCTCCCCTCCCTACATTTACAGACCTCAGATCAGTGCGGCTCTATGCACACAGATGTCACTCCTCCTAGGCGCCTCCTCCTGTTGTGGATGTACTGTCAGAGTAGAGGAGAAGCCTAGGCTCCGTGGGCTCTGAGTGTAATTGTGATAGGCATCCGGCACCTTTCCCCGCCCGCCTGTCACAATAATAGTTGATTGCAGTGCCGGTTCCCAGAAGACATGCAGGCTCCTCCTCCCTCTCTGAATATCGCGGGGAGCTAAGGAGACACAGAAAGAACAGCAGAGAGACCGGAGTACCCAAGGGAAGGAGGAAGAGGAGAGAGCCACGGCACCTCTCTCAATCCAGCGCCGCACCGGTTGTCACCCCTCTGGCGGGTGTCACTCGGGTGCGGCCTCCCCCACACCCCCATAGTGACACCACTGGTATGCTGCCATGATGCACCAGGAAATGTAAATGTATGCACTCGGGGGCTAAAAAACAAGCATGCATCATACATTCTAGGAGGAGAACAACTGGGGGGTCAGTGTTCAAGAAGAATTTGGGTGTTCTGGTAGATAATAAATGTAATAATAGCATGCAGTGTCAAGCTGTAGTTTCTAAAGCAAGCAAAATACTTTCTTGTATTAAAAGGCATAGACTCCAAAGAGAGAGAGAGAGAGAGATAATTTTGGCCCTGTATAAAGAATTAGTAATATCTCTTCTAGAACATGCAGTTCCATTTTTGGCACATTTTCATAAAGGATATTGGGGATCTGGAAAAAGTGCAGAGAAGGGCAACCAAACTGACAAGAGGCATGGAGGAGCTACGTTATAAGGAAAGATTAGCAAAATTGAATTCTCTCTTTAGAAGATGCAATTAAGGGGGATATGATCACCAAGTATAAAATATATAAGTGGTTCATATAGTGAACTTGGTGCAAAGTTATTCACTTTGAGGTCATTACAAAGGATGATAGAGCATGCTTTACATCTGAAGGAAAAGTTTAACCGCCACATACAGAAAGGCTTCTTTGCAGTAGCAGCTGTGAAAATGTGAAATCAGATTGTTTTTAAAAACATTGGATGCATTCCTAAATGCACAAAACATAATTGAATAACAACATTTTAACCACTTGCCGACAGTGTAACGTGGAAACACGTCGGCAAGTGGCACCCATTGTTGTGGGAGGACGTTATATAACGTCCTCCCACAATCGCGCTCCCGCGCGCCTGCAATGTGACAGCCGTTCACCAATTTTACAACAATAAGTTAATACAAAACACGTAAATCCTTACGTAGGTTACAAAAATTTTTGTTAGACTAAAGTGTAAAAGTGTCGACGATGACGTTTCTTCGGAAAGACATACACCGCCAATTTGAAAAGGAAGTCTACATTTCGTACGAGATAGTAGGAAACATTACTGGAGTTTCACTTATTGAAACGTGGTTCAAGTGATATACTTGGTGAATATATAAAATATGAACCACTAGTATAGGGGGAATTAACGTAGAAGATTTCTCTCTTAAGTTAAAACGATTAGAAAGG
>BLSH010166295.1:128367-140090 GCA_018402905.1 Glandirana rugosa
GCACCATAGATTGTAGACTCTATAACTTTCACAAAGACCAAATAATATACACTAATTTGGGTTATTTTTACCAAAGACATATAGCAGTATAAATTTTGGCCAAAATTTACGAAGAAAAATTACTAATTTGCAAAATGTTATAACAGAAATAAAGAAAAATGCATTTTTTTACAAAATTTTCGGTATTTTTCCATTTATTGCTCAAAAAATAAACACCCCAGTGGTGATTAAATACCACCAAAAGAAAGCTCTATTTGTGTGAAAAAAAGGACGAAAATTTCATTTGGGTACAGTGTAGTATGACTGAGTAATTGTCATTCAAAATGTGAGAGCACTGAAAGCTGAAAATTGGTCTGGTTAGGAAGGGGGTTTTAGTGCCCAGTTGTCAAGTGGTTAAGGTAATAACAGCGGGAGTTGTTGATCCAGGGAATATTCAATTGACTTCTTGGGGATCATGGAAATTGTACCATGTTTTATAGGGGTTATTTGCCTTCCAACTTTTGCCTTCCAACTATATGGTCCTGTAAATGGTGGTTTTCTATTTATTTGTTTTTTTCTATTGGTTGAACTAGATGGATTTTTTTCATCCTGACTAACTATGCTACTATATGTAAGAATGTCTGATTTCAAGAGAACTACAGACCAGGGAAAAGCTGCACTGAGCTGATCTATTTGTTTGAACATATCTACTATGGGAGCTGGAGTGATTGTCCACTTTTACCACTTGCCTGGACAAGATCCTCCAGCAAATCATCCTCAAAGGTGGAATAGAGCTAGATACTGCAAGTCAGGCATTGTGGACTATAAATGGAGTGCAAACATGAAGGGAGTAGGAGCTGTTAGCCTGCAAAACTAAGCCCAATGCTCACCCTGTTTCTGGGCAGCTCCCTGATGCTGTCTTTGTGTACTTAGCATTGACTACTTCAGGTGTGAGCTGGGTTGCCAACTGTCAGTAAATTTACTGACAGTTTGTAAAAATCAGTGATTTTTACAACTGTCTATAAATATCAGGGTCTGATAATTTGTCATGCTGTGCTGACTTTTAAGTGTAAACCCAGCAAATTACTTGATATGGGTATTGTCAGTGTTTCCATGTTGTGTTTAAATATCAATTGTCTGCGTTTTTAATAGGAGTTCTATTATTTTTCAAGTTGCCAGTAAATATTGTGCTCCGCCAGTAAATTTTCTATGCTTTGCCAGTAAAAAATGCTGCTGGAGGTTGGCAACACTGGGTGTGAGACACCTGCTGTTCTTGAGATCAGAGATGACTTTCAACTTAGGCAGGGATCGGGCTTGCATGAAAGCCTTTTGACACTAGGAAGAAGGTGGTCAGACAATGAATATTAGCCAACTCCCATTCACTCACAGCACATCAAGAGCTGAAGAGACTGCACAGAGACCCATGATCTGTGCCTGAAAGAGACAACTGCAGCCAGAGACAAAGCGGTCTACACCTCATCCACCTTTTTTCAACCAGGCCAGTGTGGCCTAGTTCTCATCCACCTTCATCCAGCTCACAGGAGCAGCCATAAGATGATGGACTACATCTAGAGGAAAATCATCAGATGTTGGACTGGGAAATAGCCTTTAGCCACTGTTTAACTATGTTGAAAAATGCCTACACTTGTTTAGGGATGCCATTTTCTCTATCAAAGTATTATAGGGGAATCCCCTATCCTTATTCTGTCAGTTGTTTTTAGCCGCTTAGCGGAGATATGCTTACCCCTATGGATCACAAATACATTTGCTTACAAGTTAAGCACTCATACCACTGTTACATTTAAAGGGCCTCGCCGCTAGCAGACTCTGATATATTTACCCACTGATTATTGGTTAGCTAGGGTCTATTTGATTGTAGCTAGGTCCCAACACTCATTCAGCTTGTTGTATTGAGTGTTGCTTATTTTAACCTGAAGTGCCATTGTAGTCTCCCCTTGAGGTAAGGATTTTCACTGGTGTTGTCTCTTTGTAATCAAATTGTTGCTTCTATTAATGTCAAATGGGTTTAACCAATACTTTTATGCAGGCTTTATTTCTTTTTTCAAAAAATACAAATATAGCTATTGATAGGACTATGTATTGCCGAGTCCAGTTTCAGGGTGGAACATCATGGAGGATGAGAGGAAGGCTCAACAGTTCCATCAGCTCCTGCTGAGGTATTACCACACAACTAATGTTTTCAACATTGAAACATTACCTATTTTTATCTTGACCATAACATGTGTTAACCTGAAATTACCTGGTAACTAACATGCCATTTAATCCTGTGTTTCTCTTAGGGCTCTTTCACACGGGCTTATCCATTTTCGGATTCCGACGGATGACAGTTCCGTCTCCACTCACTGAGCGGAGATGGAACTGTCAGAGTCCCGCTCTGCTGTATGGAGATCAGGCGAAAACGGACCGCCTGTCCGTTTTCATCCGATTCTCCAGACGGATGGAAAATAGGGTTTCCATCTGTCTGGATTTCACTGACAGGATCGGATAGTGGCAGATGTCAGCAGACATGTCTCCGCTGACATCCGTCGCTCCATAGAGCTGCATGGAGCGTCCGTTCAGGTCCACCTGAAAAACGGACAGGGGGACCTGAACGGAAAGCCCATGTGAAAGGGCCCATTGGGTTACGATAGGATTTAGGGCCCTTTCACACGGACATTTCTGTGTGTGGGCTCCGTTTTGCTCAGTGGGGATCGCTCCGCTGACTGCCGCTGAGCCGATGGATGACGGATCCGTCTCCGTTCTCTGTGCAGAGACGGATACATCAGAGCCCCCCGCTTTCCCCTATGGGAAATTGAATGACAATGGATCTGTCTGTCCGTTGTCATCCTATCTGCAGACAGATGGAAAAATAGGGTTTTCCTCCATCACACTTTACAGAAGCGGAGCGGACATATCTCCACTGACATCCGTCGCTCCATAGGGCTGCATGGAGGCTCCATTCAGGTACACCTGAAAAAGCAGACAGACGGACCTGAATGGAACATCTGTGTGAAAGGGCCCTTACCTTGCCTGTTGATTCCCTGTTAAAGTGTGATCCTCAGTAGGACCAAGCAATCTATGGCATTCCTGATCAATACAAAGTATATTTTGTATAGTCAGCCTATAATGATTTACTAAATTTAATCAGAGAGGAAACATTAGATCTGCAGAGTCATTTAAAAAGGGCAGGAAACTATCATGGAACATCATAGTTTATCTTGAAAACTATAATTTATTTGAATTTAATAGGAGCATGAACCAGATCACACACAGTTAGCAATGGTGTTCTGCAGACATATTTGTGATCTTTAAGTCCAATTATGGACATTATAAAAAATGTAAAATCACCAGCTGAAATACAGGTTTATCATTTGCCATTATGTGTTATAAAGATGGAAAATACTCCCTCAAACTTCAATCATGTTGTTTGCATCTTTCATAGATACTTCAGCATATCTATCAGCTTTCATGTGTTAATCACGCTGTTCAAGGAAACAACTTGCATGCATTTGCTCTATCTGTGAATGAAAATCAAGTACAGTAGTTATTATATCATAGGCATACAGGTAGTCACTTTAGGTTCCAATTATTAAAGCCAGTTTGGTCACATCTGCATGTTGCGTTGCATTTACATTGCACGTTTACATGAGCTTTACGTGTTTTTAACAGATTAACACTGAGCTCTGTATAGTTGTCCCTTCAACTATTTACAGTGCATGTTTTTATAAGAAAAAAATAAAACTTTATACATATATTGTTGCTGGTGTTAATTGAGCAAAAACACTCTATGTTGCAAAGCCATTGTGCTAACCCTAATTCCTGTATAACTGATCACTGCATTGAATTTGTTTAAAGCGTTTGTAACCCCAACACCTCATATTCCTGATATGTGCCTGCTGTACCATTTACTCGTATGAGAAAGTCTCCTGTTCTCTTTATATTGCTTCCTGTAGCTGCAGGCATCATTACGGTATAACCACTTGAAGTCTAGCGATGTACAGGTACGTCACTTGGCAGTAGGTGGTTAAGGGAATACATTGGGGAACCCCAGGTCACTAAAATGAGTGGTCCCATTGGAATATTTCTATTACTTTTCTGTGGAAAACCCAAAATTTTGGATTTAGTTTACTTTGACTTTCAATGATAATGGTAAACATGACAAATAAAAAGAGCGAATCTCCCTAATGGGGGCACAGACAGCAATAAAAACTGACAGGAGTTCTAATCCCTCTACATCCAAAACTAAAATAAAGTTTTGCGTTTAGTTATATTTTAAGTATATTTTGCTGGCTACACCCTATGGTACCGTGACATGCTGCCAGTGCTACCAGCAAAATTGATATCACTGATATTGTTGAGGAACCCGGACTGTAATGTTCGGGTCCGTACCGAACTTTGGGGTGTCCGGGACCCGGACCCGAACGTTTCAAAAAACGTTCGGGTTCGGGTTCTGGGTTCTGGTAGTTGATCACGCATGTTGAATAGCTGCAGGGCAGCCAATCAACAAGCGTTTCACTGGTTTGCCCTTAGAAGCCATCACAGCCATGCCTGCTAAAGGCATGGCTGTGATTGGCCAGTGCATCATGTGACCCAGCCTCTATATGAGGCTGGAGTCACAGTGCTGCATGTCATATGCTCTTGGGTTAGTGTAGGGAGAGGATGCAGCCGGCGTTTTTGTGAGGGACAGATTGCAGACATTTTAACATCTGATCCTGCATCCTGAGATTACTACTGCTGTTGCTCTGAGGGACAGATTGCAGAAATTTGAGATTTCACATACTGCTGCTTTGAGTGACAGATTGCAGATCAAACTCTGCATAACACAACGATCGCTACGATCGTACACAACGATCAGATTGTGGGAGTAATTCGATATTTCACATACTGCTGCTTTGAGCGATCTGACTGCACTAGGTAGAGGCTTCTGCTTAGAGGGACAGATTATTGTTCAAAAATCATCTCCTAGTTCTAAAGGGAGAGGTTCTAGCTGCAGCTGTAAGTGACACATTATTGTTTAAAAATAATCTCCTAGTTTATTTGAATTTAATTTATTTTCCCTATCCCCATTTTTTGATAGGGCACTTTCCCCACTCTTACCCCCATTTTACTTCCTTTTGCAGCCCTCTAGCACTTGTCAGGACTTTGTTACAGCCATTTTTGTGCCTAAAAGTTTGGGTCCCCATTGACTTCAATGGGGTTCGGGGTTCGGGGTCCGGGATAACGTTCGGGTAACGTTCGGTGCCGAACCCGGACTTTTTCACAAAGTTCGTTCGGACCCGCAGAACCCGAACGTCCAGGTGTTCGCTCAACTCTAATCACTGACTCTTTCAAGAGTCTATAATCTTTCTACACACACATTTTTTTCACCAAAGAATTGTCATAAAAATAGGGAAGGGAAAGGAGATTTTGTACATACATTAGGGGCTGCTTTAAATAATATGCTTTTTGTTAAGCAGGGATGTTTTTGAGACAAGTCTAAATTGAACTTTGGAATTTTGTCTAATCAACCCTACAATAGTTGAAAAACTAAACTCCCCGAAACTTCTACTGTATATTTTTTCAAAGCAAACTCATAAAACACAGGTGCATGGCATCATGGAAATAAAAAAAAAATATTGTATATAAAAAGCCAATTTTTTTTCCATTTTTGATAGAGAAGGGAGGGCTTAGAACCCTTCTCAGTTTTTTTTTGCTGTCTGTCTCCTCAATGGAGAGATTCACCTTCTGCATGTATCCTGTTGACCACTGTCTCCAGGACAGAAATTGATAGGAAATCCATCACTGGGATTGGAATAGAGAAAAAAATGTTCAATGTTTACCCCCTTTTACAGTATGAATTGTCCAAGTGGGAAATCCCTTCATTTGGAGAGATTTCTTCTTACTCACTATTATATCTACATAAGCGTATGTTAATGCAATCTTTCCCAATAATACACAAAAAGGTTTTAAACATTTCTACCCCACCCTTTGTAGCTATAACAGCTTTAACTCTTCTGGGAAGGCTGTCCACAAGGTTTAGGAGTGTGTCTATGGGAATGTTTGATCAGTCTTCCAGAAGTGCATGTGAGGCCAGGCACTGATGTTGGACGAGAAGGCCTGACTCACAGTCTCCACACTAATTCATCCCATAGGTGTTCTGTCGGGTTGAAGTCAGGACTCTATATAGGCAGTCAAGTTCCTTCACCCCAAACTCACTCATCCATGTCTTTCTGGACCTTGATTTGTGCACTGGTCCAAATCATTTGGTGGAGGGGGGATTATGGTGTGGGGTTGTTTTTCAGGGGTTGGGCTTGGCCCTTAGTTCAAGTGAAAGGAACTCTTAAGGCGTCAGCATAACAAGACATTTTGGACAATTTCATGCTTCCAACTTTGTGGGAACAGTTTGGGGATGGCCCCTTCCTGTTCCAATATGACTGCGCACCACCGCTTTGTGAATGAGTTGATAATTCACTTTACAAAGAATATACCCAATCACATGTAAGGAAAAAAAAATGTACTTTTGCTTGCATGTGATTAGATGATGGGAAGCAGAGCTTCAGCTCATTCACTAAGCTGAGGAAAATAAATCCCCTGCAAAATGAACAGCCTATTTCCTTTAGTAAATCGACCTCTTAATGTGTTTTATTGCTTGTAAAATTCCAAATCCCTCCCCAGCTAAATGACATACCAGCAGTCTTTTTTTAGAACAGCAACACTTTATCCTATCTAAAGTTGCTGGGTAAATATATTCAGTTTTTATTAGAATGGAAGAAATGTATCAAGTCACATGTCCTAAAAAGTAGATTTATATGCAATTCAGGCAGCTGCAGTTATGAGCAGTGCCAGTTCTGTATGATTTTCAAAAGTATATCAAAATAGTAAATTTCTTATAATTATGGTTAAGATTCTCACCTAGGCCAGTCTTAGATTTTTGCATGCTGGGAACATGAGCAAAATCCCGACATGCAGAGGAATGTACTACCCTTTAGTAGTCATGTGGCGATATCATTAGTTGTTAATGGCACCCCAATGAATCTGTAAAACACACATGCGAGGGGCACACTGTCTGGTGCTGCAGCACCATGCAGTTGGTATTTTCTCTGGACCTGAATGGGCTCAGAGATAGTTGAATGTAAATGGATGCACATCTGTTTACATCCATCTTCCCTTAGTTTTAGACCCCTTTCACACCAGGGCCGCCCGAGCGTTAGCGCTAAAACACCGCTAATTTACCGCTATTTGGACGGCAGTGGTGTGCTTTTAACCCCCCCCCCCCCCCACACACACACACACAAGTGGTTAAAAAGGGTTAGACATGCTAGTTAGCGGCGCTTCCGAAGCTGTGTTCAGGCGCTTTGGGAGCGCTGCCTCATTGTTTTCAATGGGCAGGGGCGTTGGAGGAGCAGTGAATACACTGCTCCCACAGCGCCCAAAGATGCGGCTTGCAAGACTTTTTTTTACCGTCCCGCAAGTGCATCGCCCCAGTGTGAAATCCTTCCGGGGCTGAAGTGGTTAAACAGGTATAAGCTAAAGAGTGTTAACAAAATACTGCTATTCACATATGCCTTGGTTTGTGGATAGATTTTATTAAAAGGTTCACATAATGCATGGTAATAAGCAATCAGACTGCTATGAAAATGCATGTTTACTTGATGTGTTATTTGACATAGGAAGGGATTGTAGGGCAATGACCACTGAGGATAATGTCTGTAAAAGAAAAAGAAAGGAAGGAGATGAGAATGATGATGGGAAGTTATTTGTAACAATGAAAGAATTATAATAAAATAAAGATTATACTCTATGAAATGAATACAAAAGTGGAGGTGTGATCTCAAGCAGCCAATAAGATGTCCAGTTTCAACTTTAACTAGACAAAAAAAAGTGACAACTCCAATGTCTTGGTTTGCTATTAGCAACACCTCTTTTAATTTATCTACATCTATAATGCAAATTCATAGACGTATATAGTAAAAAAGAAGTCCGCACTAGAGGTATAGAGAAGGCAGCTAGCAATAGGCAATAGATGTACATACAAAATCCAACTGAAACAAACAATAATGTACAGCGCCTCTATACAAACTTATCTATCTATATATACTGAGCGAAATTATAAACTCAACACTTCCATGTTTGGCCCTATTTATCATGAACAACTTTTTCTATGTACACAAAATGCCTATTTCTCTCAAATATTGTTCACAAATCTGTCTTAGCCCTGGTTCACATTGACAAATCGCATGCCAAAAATGCACCAAATGTCAAATCGCATGCCAAATCGCCGGCAATATCACCATCCTAATCAGTGCGACTTTGCATTTGCGGCACCGCACAGATTTCCAAAAGTAGTTTCTGTACTACTTTTAGGGTTGCCACATCATCCCTTTAGTCCAGGACACTTATGAATTACAGAGGTTCTGAGGCTAATTTAATGCAGATGAGGCACCAAGTGAGTTTAATTATCACCTTAATCAGCCATAGAACCTGTATAATTAATGTGTGTTCTGGATTAAAGGGATGATGTGGCAACCCTAACAACTTTTGGCGATTTCAGGTGCGATTTCCAATGACATCTAAGCAGCAACCCGCACAGATGTCTCTGAAATCGCACCTGAAGTCGGGACTGACATGCAGGAATGAAATTGTGCGAGTTCTACTGAACTCGCGTGATTTCATTGCCACACCAATGTGAACCTAGGCTAAATCTGTGTTAGTGAGCACTTCATATTGCCGAGATAATTCATCCACCTCACAGGTGTGGCATATCAAGATGTTGATTAGACAGCATGATTATTGCACAGGTGTGCCTTAGGCTGGCCACAATAAAAGGCAACTCTAAAATGTGCAGTTTTACTATATTGGGGGGGAGGGGGGGGAGTCCGGGGGGTCTGAAAACCAGTCAGTATCTGGTGTGACCACCATTTGCCTCACGCAGTGCAGCACATCTCCTTCGCATAGAGTTGATCAGGTTGTTGATTGTGGCCTGTGGAATGTTGGTCCATTCCTCTTCAATGGCTGTGCGAAGTTGCTGGATATTGGCAGGAACTGGAACACGTTGTCATATGCGCAGATCCAGAGCATCCCAAGCATGCTCAATGGGTGACATGTCCGGTGAGTATGCTGGCCATGCAAGAACTGGGATGTTTTCAGCTTCCAGGATTGAGTACCGATCCTTGTAACATGGGGCCGTGCATTATTATGCTGCAACATGAAATGATGCTCATGGATGAATGGCACAACAACGGGCCTCAGAATCTCGTCACGGTATCTCTGCATTCAAAATGCCATCAATAAAATGCACCTGTGTTTGTTGTCCATAGCATAGGCCTGCCCATACCATAACCCCACCGCTACCATGGGCCATTCGATCCACAACGTTGACATCAGACGCCATACACCAAACTACGCCATACACGCTGTTTGCCATCTGCCCTGTACAGTGAAAGCCAGGATTTATCCGTGAAGAGAACACCTCTCCAAATTGCCAGATGCCATCGAATGTAAGCATTTGCCCACTCAAGTCGGTTACGATGATGAACTGCAGTCAGGTGGAGACCCCGTTGAGGACGACGAGCATGCAGATGAGCTTCCCTGGGACGGTTTCTGACACTTTGTGCAGAAATTCTTTGGTTATGAAAACCGATTGTTGCAGCAGCTGTCTGGGTGGTTGGTCTCAGACGATCTTGGAGGAGAAGATGCTGGATGTGGAGGTCTTGGGCTGGTGTGGTTATACATGCTCTGCAGTTGTGAGACTGCCAAATTCTCTGAAACGCCTTTGGAGACGGCTTATGGTAGAGAAATGAACATTCAAGTCAAGGGCAACAGTTCTGGTGGACATTCCTGCAGTCAGCATGCCAACTGCATGCTCCCTGAAAACTTGCAACATCTGTGGCATTGTGCTGTGTGATAAAACTGCACATTTTAGAGTGGCCTTTTATTGTGGCCAGCCTAAGGCACACCCGTGCAATAATCATTCTGTCTAATCAGCATCTTGATATGCCCACCTGTGAGGTGGATGGATTATCTCGGCAAAGGAAAAGTGCTCACTAACACAGATTTAGACAGATTTGTGAACAATATTTGAGAGAAAAAGGCTTTTTGTGTACATAGAAAAAGTTGTGGATCTTGGAGTTCAGCTCATGATAAATAGGGGCAAACACAAAAGTGTTGAGTTTATAATTTGCTCACTGTACATACAGCATCTCACAAAAGTGAGCCCCCACATTTTTGTAAATATTTTATTCTATCTTTTCATGTGACAACACTGAAGAAATGACACTTTGCTACAATGTAAAGTAGTGAGTGTACAGCTTGTATAACAGTGTAAATTTGCTGTCACCTCAAAATACCTCAACACACAGCTATTAATGTCTAAACCGCTGACAACAAACGTGAATACACCCTAAGTGAAAATGTCCAAATTGGGCCCAATTAGCCACAGGGTAGATTTGATTTAAATTAAGTTGATTTAAATCACTGGTAAAAAGGCTTGATTTAAATCATAATTTTTAAAGAGCAACTGTCATCCCGGTCCTGCAGCGGCTTCTCCCCTGACCCGCTGTTGACTCACCGACAGTCCCATTCACTTTAATGGGACGGCTGGTAATGTGGCAGTGACACAAAAAGGTGAGGGACATGGTGGCTGCAGGTGATTGGATGCCCACTAACAGGCGCTGCCATGATGGATCTGGAATGACAGGTGGTTTTTAAATGTAAGGACTTATTCTTGCTGGTAGTTAGAATCTTTAATATTTGCAAACAAAATGAAGGTTTCCTATTTAGAATAATAAGCTGTTGGGTTAGTAAAACAGCGATATCAGAACCGATTCAATCATACAGTTTGTGGTGTACATAGCTTTACAAAACAATGAGATAAAGGAATATTCCTAAACTTTGTTTTATCTCATGGTTACTGTGAAATTGTGTGAATGCATCAATGCAGTGCATGTTATCTTAGCTTGCAGAACTTGGATTCATTGAATGAGTTTACCAAAAATGTATATATTGCAGAATATACAGCCTCATGGTACATAACTAAGCTCCATTTCAAGCTGAACAAACTAATTATTAAAGTGGATGTAAACCAGATTCATGAAATTTGAGCTGGACAAATCTGTCTGTAGTGTTTTATTTCTCTTCAAATTGCTATGTCCCGTAGCTGTCTCTTCCTCAGTAGCTCTGTTATCAGCCTGATAAGTTGTCGCTCGTTCTGGTAGTCGGGACATAGAAATTAGAGTCGGGGAGGTTGCTAAAAATAGATTAGCACACTGCTTAACAAAACACAGGCAGTGCTCTGCAAGTGTGGGAACGGGGTGTGTGCCTTTCCTCCATTCAGCTTTCTCATAGTCTCTCACAGTGGGGGTCATTTACTATAGTGCTGCCGCAAAATAGCGGCAAAATTGCCGCAAAATAGCGGCAAAATTGCCGCGAATCGCGGTAATTACCGCGATTCGCGGTAAATAGCGCTAAAACGGTATTCACAATAGCGCTGGGCGGTAAATAACGGCCAAAATGGAATTCACTAAAGCTCCAAGGTCACAGATAACTCCCAACTCCTTACTCCAGCCCAGACCTGGAGTTGTGCAAATAGAAATAATGTTTGGAGCATAATCTGATCCCCTAAATTGAGCTAAAATATGCGGTATATTGTTTAAAGATAATCTGCTTTTAAACTGTGTGAAAAAGTGATTTCTACACTGAAATATCTTAAAAAGTCTGAGCAGAGACAAATACCCCCGCTCTTTACTCCTAGGCACAGAGCACAGCTG
>BLSH010166295.1:224362-235129 GCA_018402905.1 Glandirana rugosa
ACCCTCAGATTTTTCCTATTGAAATGATTTTCATGTCGTCGTAAGGGCTTTTTTTATGCTACACTAGTAAACAAGCAAAATGATATAATCTTGCCTTTCTCTTGATCCCTGGTGATAGAGGAACATGTGAGCCATCAGCATCACTACCACATGGTCATTGACAGGATGGATCTTGGTGTCAACATTATGTGCAGGGAATGCTGCTGTACTTTTAGTAAAGTTATCCTTTTTAGACTCCCAAACCCTCCCACACTTGCCTGTTCCACAGGTTACCAAGATCATCCCTGTGCCTTTTCTTCAAACCGGTCTCTGCTTCTTCTGTTTGTGCTCTGAAAACTCCAATCCACTGGAAAGGCTGCCCATTGCTGGCCAACAAGCTAATTGTCCTCTGTCTTTCCTACCCACTCACCCCCCAGTTGAAAAGCTTAATCCCCTGAACAACTAAACAAATATGTGATGCTAGAACTCTATGTGCTACATAAATACATAATTTTAACTTCCAAAATACATTTTTATTACCTTGCTGGCCTCAATTTCGTCCATTTTTTCATGGATTATTTTGACCAATGAAGCAATGTTATAAAACTCAGCCTCTTCTAAAACTCCTGGTGGGTAGATATTAAAAGGAGAGTGTTAGGTGACAAACACATTATGGACATAGTCAAGGCAACTGTTTAAGTTTGTTATGTATATACTGTTTAATGGTCTATAATTGTCTAAACAATGTAGTTAGGGGATCTACGGCTTGGCCCAGTCTGGCTGACTCTGTAGTGTGGTGTCAATACCTATCCACGGTACACATGCTAATCTCAGATCGAATCGGCAGAGTTAATTTAGTCACGAAAATTCTCGTACGACAGAATAAAAAAAAATCGGAACCGATGTGATGTGTTGTAGTGTATTTGGATTGCATTTTCAAACGACAACTGTACTGGTTAAATTAAAATTGTACGATTGGGCATCGTACAAGAGAATTTTTTCTGCATGTCCGATCATGTCCGGATAGAAAATATCAGATGAATTGTTATGATTGGCTCCTGAAAGCTCTCTACTAATGATCCGATCGCATCAAAAGAGGTATTTTCCGTACGATTTTCTGATCGTGTGTACGGGGTTTTAAAGACCTATTGAGCCCTCATGATTTATTACTGTAACACAGCCAGGCAGTAATAAATCTGCCAACTAGGAACCAAATGAAAGCTGGAATTCTACTTTAACCCCTTGCCAACCTGCTTACCGTGGATGTACTGTGAGCGGGCGGCATAGCCAGGCAAAGCAACTTATGTACCGTGATATACTTCCTGGTTAGGAGGCGCCCCCCCTGCTGATCCATGCTGTGATTGGACACAGCACAAGTTTGTCAGCAGATTTTAGTTAATGGTTTTGGTTGTGGCCAATCACAGCACAGAGTTCTGTGTTGACAAACACACAGAACTGTGCGCATAAGACAGCGGTTGGTTTGTTTCTTCTCCCTGAAATCAACTCTGATTTCAGGAAGAAAAAGCAGACCGATCTGTTAGTAAAAGCAGCACACATTACACTTGTTTGACATACAGCTAACCCCTCCTTTCCAGACAGTGCTATTAGCATAGTGTACAGTATTATCACTGTATCAGTGCGACTAGCGATGTCAGGGTCGGTGAGTTTTCCCCCAGCCCACTGTAGATTAGCGCTAGATTGCCTGCTACACGATAAGTCACGGATCATTGCCATTACTAGTATAGTGTCTGTACGGATCAGTATCTTGGTCACGATTAGAACTATATCAGTGTCCCAAACACATATAGCAGAATCCATTTTGGCTTAAATTTATGAAGAAATGTTATTTTATTGGATATGTCTTATAACAAAAAGTAGAATATATATATATTTTTTTTTTTTCAAAAGGTTTGGTCTTTTTTTATTTATATAATAAAAATAAAAAACCCAGTGGTGATCAACTACCGTCAAAAGAAAGAACTATTTGTGTGAAAAAAAAAAAGAAAAAGATCAAAATATAATTGCCTGTTAAAGTAGCACCGTACAAAAATTGCCCTAGTCACGAAGGGGTCAAAACCTTCCGGAGGCCAAGTGATTAAAGTAAACATTTCCTGAAACAAACATGAAGCTGATTTCTCATTCTGCAAATGCTAGTTGCCTGGCTGTCATGCAGCCCTTTTATTTCTATTATTATTTTTTTTTAATTTCATCGTATTTTCCAATTTTTTAAGGTTATTTTTATATTGCTATATATTTTAATTTTTTTGATATTTTTATAGTTGTTTTTTAAATACAATATGTTCTGGTGCAAATTAGAAAGACCAAACCGCAGGTGAATACAGCCTCACAATCCATATACCAGTGACCACCATTCAGATAAGCAGAAGCTCACAGTGGGTGTAGTAGGAGGGCCAGAGGGAGCATTGGGAGGGATTATTGATATACAAGTCACCAGCCACCAGGAAGACGCCAGCCTCGGATGATGCTCCTGGGGTGGAGTGAGAAGCATTAGGTACGTAGACTTCCGGTGACGCCATTTCCTGGATTTTGGAACACAAACCGCGGGTTGCATGGTGTTTTATATACTTGTCATGAAAAACTAACATGTGAGTGGATATTATTTTATAGTAAAACCTTTTTAAACAATATTATGCCATGTATGCCCTATGTCTTATCCTATGAGTATGTCTAACTATTGGGGATGTGTGGAAGAAGATAAAGACACATCTATGAAAGATCTATTTCACCAGTACATTGGATCTTTACATGGATAGCCGGTGATTGAGGGCATAGGAGGGCGGGGAGCACAGCACTTTCATCACCTCTGCAATATATTTCTGCACGGATTGCACTTTTTAAAGAACTTTATCTGCACGGATGGCACTTTAAAGGAAACATCCCGATATTGAAGAATCACAGCACTATATAAACTCTTAAGGCCCATACACACTATGCAAAATTCAGACGGGAATTGTCGTTTGACAGCCTGTCGCCCGAAATTCTTACTATTAGTATGCTCCTTTCGACAGCTGATTTGCTTTTTTCGTAAAACAAAAGCTGGATGTGCAGACTAGAAAAAAAAAAAACCCGACAACGCCACGTCCGATTTTCGTTCCGTAAAAAAATCATACGACCGAGACTACACATGCTCAGAAAGGAAAAAAAAAAAAAAGATGCAAAAAATATTCAAAACATTATGTCACTTCTGATGTTGAGTTCGGGTCGAACGAAAATTTTCAGATAGTCAGTATGCTCTGCAAAATCATGGACACGTGCTTTTGACATAAATCAGAAGCGCGGTCGTACAACAATCGAACCATGTGTACGAGGCTTTAGGCTCCATGCACACTGAAGCTGATAAAAGATTGTTTTTGGGCGTTTCTTTGAACAGCCCATAAAAGCCCCTCTATGCTATGTGTCAATGCACACATGGATGTTTATTGTAGTGTAGGAGCAGTGGCGTTTATGGGCTGTTGTCTGAACGCCCTAAGATCGCGTTCAAGAGTCATTCTTCTGACCACAAAAAAAATGTTTAAAGCTTAAAAACGCCCATAAAACGCTCAAAAACACTGACGCCCATAAATGCTCAAAAACGCTGACACGCAAAAACACTCAAAAAACGCTAAAAAACAGCTGCTAACAGCTGAAAAACTCACTACAAAGCTACTGACGTATTTAGAACATTTTTTTTAACATCCAGTGTGCATAGAGCCTTATTGTTGAGTCAATGACCCCGAACAAATATTGATTAGTATACTTGGTTTCAGATCAGTAACTCAAAGTATTGAAGGTAGCATTTAAGCATATTTACCAGGAGGTACCTAACTGTTTCAAGAAAGCAGCAAAGGACCAGCCCCATATTTCTCCCAGGAGAGGTCTACTTTAAGTATGCTCGTCTGAGCAGTTTAAACTCCTTTTACCCAGGTTATTGCATGAAATCCACTAATGAAGCGAGGCAGCCTCTTGGGCCTTGTAAACTGATGCGGTACAGGAGTCCAATTAATCCCTCAAGTGCAGCTTTCAAAAGCTTCTTTTGTTGCCTTCAGCATCTGTGGCGACTGCCTGACCTCTATTTTTCATTATGTTATAAAACAGGGCTGCCAAGGGCAATTAGCAAAGGCGAGACATGGGTTAGGATTAAAAAAAGACATTAATCATTGCAATTAATGAACAAAGTATTAAATAATTAATGACTGTGTGCTAATTATCAATATTATGAAACTGTCTGAAATGTAACCCGTTCAAGCTGGTGCTGAATGCAGATGTACCAGTTGATGTGTTGGTTAGATACCTTCCCAAAGACTTGTGGCGAGGGTGATACTGCCGCCTCCAGACACCTTTTTTTTTTTACTGCCAAATGGCGATTTTGACCGTGCTAGAAACTGCCTATTCAGTTAGATGGAAGGGTTTAACATGCAGTGGCACCTGTCAAGTTTGGTATGTTGCGTTAAGATTGTGTGTACTCATCCGAGGGGCACCATGGCTGCTTGTAGGCGGGCAGTTGGGTGTAAAAACATGGATTAATTTATGGATATTTTTACTGCTCCATGGCAACCCTAAAAGATCCTAAAGGTCGACATAAGAACCAACAATGCAGAAAGATTAGCACATTGGTCCTCATATATGGAACTGCTGGGTCTGCCAGGTAGGGTTGCCACCTCATCCCTTTAAACCCGAACACGTATGAATTACAGAGGTTCTGAGGCTAATTTAATGCAGATGAGGCACCAAGTGAGTTTAATTACCACCTTAATCAGCCACAGAACCTGTGTAATTCATATGTGTTCGGTTTTAAAGGGATGATGTCGCAACCGTGCTGCCAGGCTCATGAGTAAACTGCCCTATTCTGCTCATTGCTGCAGGACAACGTTCCCCCAAATGGGCACCAGAATCAAGCCCTATAAAAACAAAACCTAATAGTTTTTTTTTGTTTAACCATTCCCTATGCTACCCAAAACCTAAAGCTGAAATTTTTTTTTGTACATTTGCCCAGTAAAAATAGGTTACCCCTCAATGAAGTGTGCCCATCTCTGACTGCTGCAGCTTTTGTTAAAACTTTAACATATATTCAGACAGCTGTTGAGACTTGATGTTCTGACTGTAGTAGAGATATCACAGGAGGTCGCTCACTCAAAACCTTCTCCATTAAAAGAAAAAAAAAGGCTTTTATGCTTTTCACTGAATGCAGGGAGTTCTGTGATTGGAGGAGAGGAGATTGTAACGTTCAGCCACACTTCCTCCATTCACAGAAAGCCTTGCACTCAGCGTAAATAATGTAAGGCTTTATTCTGAATGGAGGAGGTGCTGAGCGAAGATTTCCTGTGGTATCTGTTTTACAACTGAAACTTCAAGCACTGCAGCAGCCAGAGATACGGCAACACTTTATTAGAGCCAACTTATTTTTACTGAGCAAAAATAGTTTTGGATCATACTTCAGCTATAAAATTTTGGCTTTAGATATACTTTAGAGTCAGAGGTTGTGACATCATCAGCCTGCCTCTCTGCCAATCATAAGACGCTTTGTATTCATTGCTAGAATACAGTGAGGGAAAAAAGTATTTGCTCCCCTGCTGATTTTGTACCTTTGCCCACTGACAAACAAATGATCAGTCTATAATTTAATGGTAGGTTTATTTTAGCTGTGAGAGACAGAATGGCAACAAAAAAATCCAAAAAATGCATTTTAAATTGATATGCATTTTTTTTAATAAGTGAAATAAGTATTTGACCCCTTTGCAAAACATGACTTAGTACTTGGTGGCAAAACCCTTGTTGGCAATCAAGGAGGTCAGACGTTTCTTATAATTGGCCACCAGGTTTGCACACATCTCAGGAGGGATTTTGTCCCACACCTCTTTGCAGATCTTCTCCAAGTCATTAAGGTTTTGAGGCTGACGTTTGGTAACTCGAACCTTCAGCTCCCTCCACATATTTTCTATGGGATTAAGGTCTGGAGGCTGTCTAGGCCACTCCTGGACCTTAAAGTGGATGTAAACCCTCACACATACCCAGTGAAGTGAACAGCCTCAGATGATACACAGAGATGAAATAAATTCTCCTACATAAGTTTTACATGTATATCTGCTGTCTTCAGCCTTATATACTGTTTAGAAAGTGCACATCGTGTTTGATTTTTCACTTCCTCATTCAGCATAGGAGTGTAGTCTTGGATTACACTGGGAGACAGCTGATTGGTGGAAAGGCACACACACCCCCTCCAGATAGGCAGAGACTTGCAGAGCTGTGCTGTGAATAGATCAGCTTTCTGCTAATCTATAGCACCTACCCTGACACAAAATTCAGGCTGGTTTTATCTGCTGTGCCAGAGAATTTGTCAGAAGTTATCATGCTGATAACAGAAGAATGGAGCAGGAGAAAGCCAATGGACTTTGTGCTTTGGAGAGAGATAATAAAACACTGCAGATATATGTGCCCAGCTCAAATTTCATGAATTGTGTTTACATCCACTTTAATGTGCTTCTTCCGTTACCAATTGTTTTCTTGGTGACTATGGTCCCAGCTGCAATGAGATCATTGACAAGATTCTCCTGTGTAGTTCTGGGCTGATTCCTCACTGTTCTCGTGATCATTGAAACTCCACGAGGTGAGATCTTGCATGGAGCCCCAGACCAAGGGAGATTGACGGTTATTTTGTGTTTCTTTCATTTATGAATAATCACACCAACTGTTGTCACCCTCTCACCAAGCTGTTTGGCGATGGTGTTGTAGCCCATTCCAGCCTTGTGTGGGTCTACAATCTTGTCCCTGACATCCTTGAGTAACTATTTGGCCTTGGCCATGGTGTAGAGATTAAAATCTAATTGATTGATTGCTTCTGTGGACAGGTGTCTTTTATACAGGTAACAAGCTGAGATCAGGAGCACTCCCATTTAAGAGTGCTCCTAATCTCAGCTTGTTACCTGTATAGAAGACACCTGGGAGCCAGAAATCTTGCTGATTGATAGGGGATCAAATATTTAGTTCACTCATTAAAATGCAAATCAACTTATAATAATTATACTTTTTTGAAAAGCGTTTTTCTGGATATTTTTGTTGTTATTGTGTCTCTCACTGTTAAAATAAACCTATCATTAAAATTATAGACTGATCATTATTTTGTCAGTGGGCAAACGTACAAAATCAACAGGGGATGAAATACTTTTTCCCCCCCACTGTACATCGCCTTCTCTGAAAAGCTGAGCGCCGATAAGATAGACTCTTATGTTCCGAGTATGAGACAGGAAGTCTTGGCTCGTACCCAGAACACAGTGCAGTATGCTGTATGTAGCCTCAGCTCACATCCAGCAGCCTCACATGTTAGTGAGGGACATAGTTCATTTGGGCCAAGCTGGCCCACAAGAACCATGTAAAGTACAGTATATTATAAGCTGGAGTTCAGTTTTAAATTTATAAAACTTTGGTAAGGCCCCATCCATCCAGTTCTGGTCACCAGTCCTCAGAAAGGATGTGCTGGAACTGGAGAAGGTCCAAAGGAGGGCAACAAAAGGGGACTGGAGGACCTCAATCACGAGGAACAACTGCAAACATTAAATTTATTCTCACTGGAGAAGTGACACTTGAGAGGGGACATGATAGCGATCTAAAATACCTCAATGGGAATCCCAGCATAGGAAAAAAAACTGTTCAGTCTCAGGGAGTGTAGGAGGACAAGGGTCCACACAATGAGATTGGAGGAGAAGCAGTTTAATCTTAAACTGCATAAGGGGTTCTTCACTGTCAGGGCAATACGGATGTGGAACTCTCTTCCACAATTGGTGGTGGCCGCGGGGAGTATGGATATTTTTAAAAGACTCTTGGATGTATATCTTCAAGTACACAACATACAGGGATATGGGAAACAAGTATAGACACTGACACGCATACACCTACACAGGTTGAACTGGATGGACTATTGCCTTTTTTCAGCCTTAACTACTATGTAACTATGGAAAATGTATAGCATATTGTTAGTCCAGCTTGGCTTGATGTAAATATGCATATCTAATATCCAGAGGGCCCTCTGGGGATGCTGTAAATCATTGTAGTAGTCTGACCTACATACAGTGATAGCTGTGATCTTCCAGGATCTGTGTGAGCAGCTTCCCTCTGCACACTGACTACAGGAGGTCGCTCACTTGGCACCTCCACTATTCATAGAATGCCTTCAATGAATACACGGTGCTCTCTGACTAGATGTGGTGGAGAGGAAGGGCAGTGACATCACATTCTCCACCCCATCATATCATAGAATGCCTTGTATTTATTAAAATAAATACAAGGCGTTCTATAATTGTCAGAGGTACCCAGTAAATGACCCCCTGTGGTCAGTGTGTAAAGGGGAAGCCACTTGCACAGAACCGAAGGATCTCTGCTCCCACTGTATGTAGCACAGACTACTACAGCATCCCTCCAGATATCAGATATGGATGCTTACATCAAGCAAAGCTGGGCCAATGGAAGTATGAAAAAAATATAATTCTTGGAGTTCTAACCTTTGATGAATCAATATATCTGTTTGTGAATCCTAAGGTGAAAGCTGTCACTCTGTCTCCAGGGCTGCATGCTAGTGCCAAGCAAGCAGGCCCAGCATTATTGCTATAGAAGTCAGCTTCATCTGAGGCTTTTCACACAGGTACTTTGTCTTGCAAGATTCCCCTTAACAAACACATGTGCATTGAAAAAGAAAACTTACCTTCAATAGAAACATTCTTGTCTATGACCAGTTTACCGTAGCGCAAATACCTTAGGATGGCACCAAAGTAAGTGGGGTCTCTGTCAATAAGAAAGGCTCCCGTCTCATCCTAAAGAGAGAAATGCATGGCGTGACCCAGAGATGTACTGAAAGATAAGTGTTGTGAATATTAAATTAAGATGATGAATGTGGGATGAAGCAGAAGACAGAACAGTGACGGTATTACCACCAGACAGGGATAGACAGATTGCAGAAGTAATAATAGAAAGATACAGGCTGTGTGTCTCACCGTCTCAGACAACAACTGGGACTCCTGGCAGAGGCGGCAGAGAAAGGAGTTGGGCTCCTGGCACAGAGTCTGTTTTGTAGTGAGGAAGACCGTGCCTCCTACATTCAGACGCACCCACTTAGCCCCCTCGCCAGCCATCCGCTGTGTGCCAATCTCTCCGGCAGATATACAGTGTGGCACCTGCATTGTCTTCTGTCTCCTGATCGGATGTCGTAGTCTCTGGTACCTCGGGATTTCCGGAGCAGCTCTCTGAAATTACTCAGATGCTAAGCAGACCGAGAAACTCTATCCTGGTAAATACGGTAACTCCGGCTCCTAAAGAACTCCGAGCCCTCTCGCAGCAGCAGAGGCGTTATCTTTTCTCTGGCTAATTACTTTTTAATCGTTTAATTCTTTTCTTCTTCAGCAGTGCCGGAGCTCTCGTTCTTCTCCCTCTGTCTGTGTACACCACACCCTCTCCCATGGGATAGGTTGTCACCGCAGGTGTACTCCAGGCAGATACCTCTTAGAGCCCCATCTGTCATTGGATCGCCTTTCTTACCTTGTCAGTAGCAACCGCTATTCTGGTCCTTCTACGAATCCCAGATTGCTAACATCCTGGATACACAGTACATTCAGATGATAAACACCAACAAAAAAAATAGAAATCCCTTTGTTGTGTCACCTTCCCGGCAGAACTCAAGCTGCTATTTCAAATGAATTGAAAAAAAAAAATGCACCTGAACCCTAAGGCCCCATTCACACCTAAGCGTTTTGTAGTTTGAAGCCTGAAGCTACAAAACGTAGGAGGGGGGAAAAAAAAAATTCTGCATAGAGCAGGGGTTCTTGCTGGCAGAGCTAGTAGAAGATCCAGCATAAAATACACATCTAAAGTACTCACATTTAGGCCTCATACACACGGACGTTTCTTAAAAAATAAACAAAACGTCGGGCCTGACATCAAGGGAAAAAAAAATCAGCGTTTTTCGGCGTTATGCATCAGCGTTAGTGAGCGTCGGCATCAATAGGCGTTTTTAAAAAAAAATCACCCCTCTGCTATTTTTCAACCTAAAAACATTGGCGTCAAAAAACGTCGGTTCTCTCCGGTACGGCGTAAGTTGGCATTTGTTGGCGTTAGTGAGAGTTTTGCGGCGTCAAAAACCGCCAAAATGTTACAGCCTCAGAACGCGTTGGCAGTGGGTTCTAGTTTCAGTTCACTAACGCCGACGCCATCTACAGCTCAAAAACGTCGGCGTTTTTATGGGGCCATTGACTAACATGGAGAGCTGCAAAAAACGCCAGAAAACGCCGGCGTCAGAACACGTCCGTGTGTATGAGGCCTTAGATGTGTACTTTTCCCTTGTACACGTCCAAACGTAAAATATGGAGATATGTATGTCCTGGACGCAGCTTTTGCTTACTTTTTTTACACGTCCACATGTAAAATCTGAAGATATGTATGTCCTGGACGCAGCTTTTGCTTACTTTTTTTGTCTGCCGCATGTTCTCATTTGCAGTATGTATGGCCCCATTGATTACAGTACACTGCATTTTATATACCTGTGTGATGAGCCCTAAAAAAACAAAAAAGTAAACTGAAGTTAAAGCTGAACCCAGGGCATGAACATCATCATTTAAATATATTCCTCAATATCCAGAGGATAGAAATCCACTGCCAAATGCCTCTGCAAACCCAGATATTGCCTTATAAAAGTAGCAGTGACATCACTGTGCTATGCCTAACCTGTGCAGAGCAGAGATGTGGGAGGAACCAAACAGGCTCCACCTACTACAGCCCTAGAAGTCTAAAATGTACACCTGCACATTT
>BLSH010166352.1:0-14771 GCA_018402905.1 Glandirana rugosa
GATGCTGAGCTGTATACTGTGTCCTGTGATGCTGAGCTGTATACTGTGTCCTGTGATGCTGAGCTGTATACTGTGCCCTGTGATGCTGAGCTGTATACTGTATCCTGTGATACTGAGCTGTGTACTCCTGACACAATATGTGGAATACAGGGGACGGAGTGGGGGGATTCTATAAGGGGTGGGGCTTATTAGAAGTAGGAGGGGTCAAAAAGGAAGGGCAGGGCCTGGCGTCCCCCCATCCTAAAACTTCACCAGCCTCCACTGCTGTTTACATCATTAGCTTTCCCTTTAGATTGCAAGCTCTTTGCACCTAGTGCTGGGTTTGGATTCAGTCCGGCTCATTGTACAGAGAGGTGAGGATTTTGTCTTCTTTGCTCAGGTGGAGGCTCAGCCCTGCTCCCGGCTCCGGTCCCTCCGCTCACCTTGCAGGACAAGCAGAACATCACCCAGCAGATGGCACTGAAAGGGGCGACCATCCAGGAACTGAACACCATCCGCAGAGCCCTGTCCCAGCTGAAGGGAGGAGGACTGGCAAGGCTGGCACACCCGGCACAGGTCAGTGGAAGGGCATGGGGGGGGCGCCAACCAACAGGTGATACACCGACCTTCACTGGATTTGTTTTTTGGACAAGGGACCCCCCCAAGCTGTCTTAAAATAATAATAATAGGGACTGATTTTGCTTCCTAAACCTTAACTCAATGACATTTAGTTTGCTGTGTGCGTCATAAACCATTTTTATTTTAGTAATTATATTTATTTTATTATTATTATCAATAATATTATTTTCTTTTTTTTCTTTTTTTTATTTATTTTTTTATAATTATATAATAATATATATATAATAAAATAATTTATTGTTATTTTTCATCCATCATCAATTTTCTTTCTTCCTTTTTTTTCTGCATCTCAGTGCTATTGCTATAATTATTATTATTTTCTTTATTTTACTATCTATTTTTTTTATTCTATTTTTATTTATTGATTTTAATAATTATAATTATATATTTATATAAAATAAAATAATTTATTCTTATTTTTTTTATCCATCATCAATTTTCTTCCTTTTTTATTGCTTCTCAGTGCTGCAGTTCTCCTGCAGCCTCTTTGCAGCCCCTTCCTGTCCTCATGCACTCCATTGATGACATTCCTCGGGGTGGGTTTCCTGATGGTGATGACGATGGATGATGTCTGTGTAATGTGTGTTGGAATGTCCACTTGTAGTCTCTATTGGAGGCCCCCTGGGACAGGGTCACCCTAAAACAGGAAGTGTCTGGAGAAGGACCTTCATGGCAGGATCACCAGGGAATATTTTAAAGCTGAAGTTCAGCTTAAAAAAAAAATTCTGTATAGTTTTAGTCACCTCACTTATCTTATGAGGTGATAAGGGATGTCCCATGTTGTGCAGACAGCTGGATCCTGGTGAAATCTTCACTGCATGGATGCCCCGTCCTCTTCCTGCTGCTGAACGTCTGGCACTGCATTTTATGTGAAGGAGGCACTGAGCACCTTAGAGAAGAGGGCGGTCACACCAGTGGAAGGAGGAATGAGGTAAGTATTCTTCGGCTATCCCTAAGCAAAAATGAGCCGGGCCCTAGAGAAATCTTCACTGTAGGGATGCCCCGTCCTCTTCCTGTCTCTGAACTTCTGGCACTGCATTGTATGTGAAGGAGGCACTGAGCACCTTAGAGGCCGGTCAAACCAGTGGAGGGAGGAATAAGGTAAGTATTCTTCGGCTATCCCTAAGCAAAAATGAGCCGGGTCCTAGAGAAATCTTCACTGTAGGGATGCCCCGTCCTCTTCCTGTCTCTGAACTTCTGGCACTGCATTTTATGTGAAGGAGGCACTGAGCACCTTAGAGGCGGTCACACCAGTGGAGGGAGGAATGAGGTAAGTATTCTTCTGCTATCCCTAAGCAAAAATGAGCCGGGTCCTGGAGAAATCTTCACTGCATGGATGCCCCGTCCTCTTCCTGTCTCTGAACTTTTGGCACTGCATTGTGTGTGAAGGAAGCACTGAGCACCTTAGAGAAGAGGCCGGTCACACCAGTGGAGGGAGGAATGAGGTAAGTATTCTTCTGCTATCCCTAAGCAAAAATGAGCCGGGTCCTGGAGAAATCTTCACTGCAGGGATGCCCCGTCCTCTTCCTGTCCCTGAAAGTTCCATGCTGCAATGGTTTAACAGTTTCCGGTCTACAGGCAGAACAGCAGTGCAGGCAGGCAGTTGGATTCTATAGAAATCTTTACTGCAGGGATGCCCCTTCCTCTTCCTGCTATGGCTATGATTAAGCACTAGAGTCTGGTGCGAAACGCGTCAGTCTTGCTGGGACTTGTGGTCCTCTATGCCCACTGCTTTGTTGGCTTTTACAAAATAAAGGAAAATTGATTCAGGAAGTGCGGCCATCCAGCCTTTTCTCTCCGGTTCACTGTTCCTCTTCCTGCTGCTGAACTTCTGGAGCTGCATTGTTAGGGAAGGAGGCACTGAGCACCTTAGAGAAGAGGCTTCTGTGGGACCGGAGGGATGAGGTATTCTTCCTTCACCCCTAAGCAAAAATGAGTCGGATCCTAGAGAAATCTTCACTGCAGGGATGCCCCGTCCTCTTCCTGGCTCTGAACTTCTGGTGCTGATAGACATGAGCAGAGTGAAAAAATTTGTTTAGTTTCGCTTCGCTTCGATTCCCTACTTACATTAGTTTGTTTGGTTAGATTCGTTTCATTCGTTTTCAAATCGATTAGAAAAGTTTTCGCATCAACTTCGAATAGTTTTAGAATTCGAATCGTTTTCAGATTCAAATTGTTTTCAAATTCAAATAAATTTCGAATAGTTTTCTGATTTCCAAGGAGAATGGGGGGCGGAGTGGAAAGTGGAGGAATAGAACGGAAAAAGATAGAATACAATAGAGGAGAATATAATGTGGAGGAGGGGAACAGAGCTGTTGTATTCTATTCCTTTGTTTTCTATTTGTTCTCTTTGGAAATTGAAAAACTATTCAAATTCGAGGATTTTTCGAATTTGAAAACTATTGGAATTTGAAAACAATTCCAATTCAAAAAGTATTCGAAAAGGATTTGAAAATTATTTGAATTTCGCCCGAATTTTCTCTTTCGTCATTCGGATTCGTTTAAATTCGGTACTATTGTAATTCGGAAATTCGGATAAATCCGAATTTTCAAAAAAAAAAAAAATTAGTCTGAATTTTAATTTGGAACGAAACGAACAGCGCATGTCTGGCTGCTGCAATAGTTAACAGCTTCAAGTCTACAGGCAGAACAGCAGTACAGGCAGGCAGTCGGATTCTGTAGAGATCTTCACTGCAGGGATGCCCCTTCTTCTTCCTGCTGCTGAACTTCTGATGCTGCATTGTTAGGGAAGGAGGCACTGAGCACCTTTAGAGAGCTGTCAGCGCTGTCAGACTTTGAATGACAATTGCGCAGTCATGCTACACTGTGCCCAGATGACATTTATATCATTTTTTTATCAGCCATATAGAGATTTCTTTTGGTGACATTTAATCACCACTGTTATTTTTTGTTTTTTTTATAAATAAACAATAAGAGACCAAACATTTTGAAAAAAAGGTTTTGCAAATAAGTATTTTTTCTTCTTCACTGATGGGCACTGATGAGGCTGCAGTGATGGGCACTGCTGAGGCTGCACTGATGGGTACTGAGGCGGCACTGATGGGCACTGATGAGGCTGCACTAATGGGCACTGGTGAGGCTGCACTGATGGGCACTGATGAGGCTGCAGTGATGGGCACTGGTGAGGCTGCAGTGATGGGCACTGGTGAGGCTCCACCTATGGGCACAGGTGAGGCTGCACTGATGGACACTGGTGAGACTGCACTGGTGAGGCTGCAGTGATGGACACTGGTGAGGCTCCATCTATGGGCACCGGTGAGGCTGCACTTATGGGCACTGGTGAGGCTGCACCTATGGGCACTGGCGAGGCTGCACTGATGGGCACTGGTGAGGCTGCACTTATGGGCACTGGTGAGGCTGCACTTATGGGCACTGGTGAGGCTGCACCTATGGGCACTGGTGAGGCTGCACCTATGGGCACTGGTGAGGCTGCACTTATGGGCACTGGTGAGGCTGCACCTATGGGCACTGGTGAGGCTGCACCTATGGGCACTGGTGAGGCAGCAGCTATGGGCACTGGTGAGGCAGCACTGATGAACACTAGTGAGGCAGCACTGATGGGCATTGATGAGGCTGCACTGACGAGGCTGCTCTGATTAGCACTGATGGGACAGCACTGATAATCATTGCCCTGAGGATCAGTGTAAACAATGTACTTCCTGAGCCCTGTCAGCCTTGCCAGTTATTGGTTCTCCTTTCCTCCCACAGAGACAACATGGGAGGAAAGGAATGCCGATAACCAGGAAGTCTGTTTACATACGATCGGCTCTGATCAGCACTATACCGCGATCTGTGATCAGCTGCGTCACAGAGCACAGCGATGCACGCCCTAGGGGGCTCCCGGGAGGCGTGCACGTGGGAGGACATCCATGGAGGTCCTTCCAGAACTGGAAAGCCACACTGTAGCAGGAACTGGTTAAAGTTGGATAATGTCTCTTGCTATAGGTGCAGGCCAGCTCCCGAAGCCTGGCCGAAAAACTCCCAGAGATGGCATCATCCAGCCCTGCCTTGTTGATAGGAGATTCCTAAGACACTACCAGCCATCGTCACAGGAGAAGGCAATCAAACTCATGCACATGTGGTCCACAGTGGCAGCTGGTGAATTTTTAGGATGGGGGAGGAACAGGCCACGCCCCTCCTTTTTGACCCCTCCCGCTTTCCATAAGCCCAACCCCTTATAGAATCCACCCAATCCGTGCCCTGTATTCCACATATTGTGTCAGGAGTATACAGCTCAGCACCAGGTGGGGTATATTAGCCAGTAACACAATATGCAGCCACTACACAGGTAGCCGGTACACAGGTATTGTAGCCAGTACACAGGTATTGTAGCCAGTACATAGGGGGCCAGTACACCGGTATTGTATCCAGTACACAGGGGGCCAGTACACAGGGAGCCAGTATACAGGTATTGTAGCCAGTACACAGGTATTGTAGCCAGTACATAGGGGGCCAGTACACAGGTATTGTATCCAGTACACAGGGGGCCAGTGCACAGGGAGCCAGTACACAGGTTTTGTAGGCAGTACACAGGGAGCCAGTACACAGGTATTGTAGCTAGTACACAGGGAGCCAGTAGACAGGTATTGTAGCCAGTACACAGGGTCTAGTACACAGGTATTGGAGCCAGTACACAGGGAGCCAGTACACAGGTAATTCAGCCGCCAGCCAGTACACAGGGAGGCTGTACACAGGTATTGTAGCCAGTACACAGGAAGCCAGTACACAGGTATTGTAGCCAGTACACAGAAATCCAGCACACAGGTATTGTAGCCAGTACACAGGAAGCCAGTACACTGGAATTGCAGCTAGTACACAGGGAGCCAGTACACAGGTATTGTAGCTAGTACACAGGGAGCCAGTACACAGGTATTGTAGCCAGTACACAGGTATTGTAGTCAGTACACAGGGGCCAGTACACAGTTATTGTAGCCAGTACACAGGTATTGTAGCCAGTACACAAGTATTTCAACCGCCAGCCAGTACACAGGGAGCCAATACAGGTACTGTAGCCAGTACACAGGTATTGTAGCCAGTACACAGAAAGCCAGTACATGGGTATTGTAGCCAGTACACAGGAAGCCAGTACACAGGTATTGCAGCTAGTACACAGGGAGCCAGTACACAGGGAGCTAGTAAACAGGTATTGCAGCTAGTACACAGGGAGCCAGTGCACAGGGAGCTAGTACACAGGTATTGCAGCCACAGCCAGTACACAGGGAGCCAGTACACAGGTATTGCAGCCACAGCCAGTACACAGGGAGCCAGTACACAGGTATTGCAGCCACAGCCAGTACACAGGGAGCCAGTAAATGGGTATTGCAGCTGGTACACAGGGAGCCAGTACACAGGTATTGCAGCTAATACACAGGGAGTCGGTACACAGGTATTACAGCTAGTACACAGGTATTGCAATACACAGGGAGCCAGTACACAGGTATTGCAGCCACGGCCAGTACACAGGGAGCCAGTAAACAGGTATTGCAACTAGTATACAGGGAGCCAGTACACAGGTATTGCAGCCAGTACACAGGTATTGCAGCCAGTACACAGGTATTGCAGCTAGTACATAACCGTGTCAGGGGGAGTCAGGCTGCTCTCTCTCACGCGGCGGCGAGAATAATAGACGTGCGGTGCTGACACTCTCCAGTCCAAGCACCAGTACATCCGCCAGTCCCGCCTCCGTGTCCTGACCAATCAGTCACTGGCTGGAGGCCAGTGACTGAGGCCAGAGCCAATCAATGCATACATGTGCGCTTCGGTGGCGCACATATATGCACTTTATGGGCTTTGGGACTTGCTGTCAAAGACTGCAAGTTTCCCAAAAGACCCAGGACAGCCAATGTACCAGTGGCGTATGTTTTTTTTTCTTTTTCAGGAATCTAGCGCCCTCTATGGAGCAACCACTGCTGGTGGTCCAGCTGGTATTGATCACTTCCAGTCCACTCACAGGTGGGAGCTCTGAAACTCCATCACGTCTGTTGCAGTAGCTCTGAGCTCAGCGATGCTGCGACGGAGGAGATAGTGAACTGTGCACGTGCAGGGGTTTGATGGTGGTTATGAGCGGTAACAGCTGGGGGGTGTCCTAGCAACAAGGCAGGACGGAGGGGATGCCACCTCTGGGAGTTTTTCAGCCAGGCTTCGGGAGGTACATGGATGGCCTACACCTATAGCAACTTTTATCTTACCTAGTGAAGGTGAATGAACCTTTTATTGCTATCTACGTCTTATTTTGGTTCCAGCGCTCCACCGATACGCCTGTCCTTTCCCTTTGCAGGTCGTCAGTCTGATCCTGTCTGATGTCATCGGGGACGACCTCGAGGTTATCGCCAGCGGTCCAACGGTTCCCAGCGCTCACAGCGCAGCAGATTGCCTGCGGATCCTTGACAGATACGATCTGAGGGGCGCGGTGCCAGAGGCCGTGGAGGTCGCCATAACATCCAGACCAGGGGAGGAGGGAGCGGAGTGCTTCCCGCACGTCCACAACATCCTCATCGGCTCCAACTTGATTGCCCTGCGCGAGGCTGAGCGGGAGTCTCAGAAACTCGGTTACCTCCCTCTCCTGCTCTCCACCGCCATCAGCGGAGACGTGGTGCCCGTGGCACGGTTTTTCGCCCTCCTGGCTCGGGTCATCTGCTCTATCCTGACCTCCAGCCCTGAGCAGGCGCAGCTAGAACACGAGATCCTCCACCTGGCCTCCACTATGGCCATCCCCGGCCTCTGCCTCGCCCAACGCCTGCAGGAGGTGAAGGAGGGCAGGGACGCGGGCGCCGCCTGCGCCCTTTTTGGAGGGGAGATCACGGTGCAGGTTCGGGGGAAGGGCAAGGGTGGGCGGAACCAGGAGCTGGCGTTACGAGTGGCTGCAGAGTGGCATCGGGCTTCGGCCGCCATGGTGGGATGCGAGGTGCTGTTCCTGAGCGGGGGCACCGATGGGCAGGACGGCCCCACCGAAGCAGCCGGGGCTTCCTCCTACCCAGGGCTCGTGGCACAGGCTGTAGAGGGCGGGCTGGACGTGGAGAGCTCCCTTAATGCCAGCGATTCCAACGGCTTTTTCAGGCAGTTTCAAAATGGCCGACATCTCCTGGTGACGGGACTGACGGGGACCAACGTCATGGACGTTCAGGTGCTTCTCATACGGAGACACGCAGAGCGGCCATGACCACCTTCTTATAGGAATTCCCATTAATTAACATCATCTATAGGGGGCGCTACAGCACAGGAATGTCCAGACTATATCTTTGTTAAAAAATAAAACATGTTTTAATAATAAATGATTTATTGACGATGAATATCTGGGCTCCGCCTTATTAAACAACAACTCACTTTACATTAACCACTTAAGGACCCGCCCTTTTTCTGACATTTGTTGTTTACAAGTAAAAAATCTGTATTTTTTGCTGGAGAATAAATAAATGGCGGTCGTTGAAATAACTTTTATCGAGAAGCCAGCCGCCTAAGGAAAAGAAAAAGTAATACCGAGGTTATGGCATCGGTTAGAACCCCAAACATTATATTTTATTTTTTTAGCAGAGACCCTAGAGAATAAAATGGCGGTTGTGGAATGTCGCACTTTTTTCGCGCAGCGGTTTTTCAAACGCATTTTATAAAAAAAATACATTTTAATGAATTAAAAAATACAAAATATTATATACAGTGGGGAGAATAATGATTGGCTCCCCTGCAGATTGGGTAAGGTTGCCCACTTACATCGAAATGAAGGGTCTATAATTTTTATCATCGGTGTATTTTATATGATAGAGACGGAATATCAACCAAACATCCAGAAATAACCCCATGATACAAATGTTATAAATGGAGTCGCAGCTCAGTGAGCAAAATAAGTATTTGATCCCCAAGCAAAACATGACTTAGTAGTTGGTGGAGAAGCCCTTGTTGGCAGCACAGAGGTCAGACGTTTCTTGTAGTTGGTGACCCCCAGGTTTGCACTTCTCAGGAGGGATTTTGGTCCCCTCTTCTTTACAGATCTTCTCTAAATCCTTAAGGTTTCTTGACTGTCGCTTGGTAACTCAAAGTTTCAGCTTCCTCCATACATTTTCTATAGGATTAAGGTCTGGAGACTGGCTAGGCCACTCCATGACATTAATGTGCTTCTTCTTGAGCCACTCCTTTGTTACCTTGGCGGTATGTTTTGGGTCATAGTCATGCTGGAAGACCCATCCACGACCCAGGGTTAGGTTATAATAAAATCTCCCAAGCTTTGAACATCTCACAGAGCTCTGCTCAATCCATCATCGGAAAATGGAAAGAGTATGGCACAACTGCAAACCTACCAAGACATGGCCGTCAACCTAATCTGACCGGCCGGGCAAGGAGAGCATTTATCAGAGAAGCAGCCAAGAGGCCCATGGTGACTCTGGAGGAGCTGCAGAGATCCACAGCTCAGGTGGGAGAATCTATTAGTTGTGTCCTCCACAAATCTGGCCTGATTTGGATGAAAAGATCTGGATGAGAAGATCTGGATCTGGATGAGAAGATCTGGATCTGGATGAGAAGAAGGTTCTCATCCAAGATTTTACAATACATGGCCCCGTCCATTGGCCCCTCAATGCGGCAAAGTCGGCTGTACCTTTAGCAGAGAAACGGCCCCAAAGCCTCACCACCTCCATGTGTGACTGTAGGGATGGAGTTCTTAGGGTCATAGTCAGCATTTTATTTCCCTCCAAACATGGCGAGTCCCCCTCTTCAAGGAGGCACATGGTACAGTCATGCCAATGAACATCTAAATCAGCCTTTCTCAACGTTTTTACCCCAAAGGAACCCCTATAATAATTTTCAGGTTGCAGGGAACCCCTGCTAAGATTAGTCCATTGGTGGTCATTGGGAAAATGTCCCTTACATTGGTGGTGGTCAGTAGGAAGAATGCCCCCCCACAGTGGTGTTCAGAATGCCACCTCTATAGTCACGCCTCTCTTTCTGCCAAGTGGTTTTGGACCTGGGACTGTGCAGAACTCATCACATTAGATGTCAGTTTACTACAACTCAAGGAACCCCTAGTCACTTCTGAAGGAACCCTAGGATTCCACGGAACCCTGGTTGAGAATGGCTGATCTAAATGATTCAGAGGAGGATTGGGAGGAAGTGCTGTGGTGAGGAGACCAAAACTGAGCTCTTTGGCATTAACTTGACTCACCGTGTTTGGAGGAAGAAAAATGCTGACTATGACCCCCAAGAACTCCATCCCTACAGTCACACGGAGGTGGAAACATGGGGCTTTGGGGCTCTTTCTCTGATAAAGGTCCAGGCCGACTTTGCCGCATTGAGGGGCCAATGGACGGGGCCATGTATTGTAAAATCTTGGATTTGAACACTGAAGATGGGTCATGGATTGGTCTTCCAGCATGAAATGACCCAAAACATTCCGCCAAGGCAACAAAGGAGTGTCTCAAGAAGAAGCACATTAAGGTCATGGAGTGGCCTTGCCAGTCTCCAGACCTTAATCCTATAGAAAATTTATGAGGGAGCTGAAACTTCGAGTTTCCAAGCGACAGCTAAGAACCCTTAAGGATTTAGAGAAGATCTGTAAAGAAGAGTGGTCCAAAATCCCTCCTGAGATGTGCAGACCTGGGGGTCACCAACTACAAGAAACGTCTGACCTCTGTGCTGCCAACAAGGGTTTCTCCACCAACTACTAAGTCATGTTTTGTTTGGGGATCAAATACTTATTTTACTCACTGAACTGCAACTCCATTTATAGCATTTGTATTGTGTGTTTTTTCTGGATTTTTGGTTGATTTTCTGTCTCTATAATATAAAATACACAGATGATAAAAAATTATAGACCCTTCATTTCTATGTAAGTGGGCAAAGTTACCCAATCTGCAGGGGAGCAAGTCTTTATTTTTCCCACTGTATACCCCCATTTTTTTGTATAATGCAAAAGACAATGTTACGCTGAGTTAATAGATACCAAACGTCATGCCATAAAATTGCGCACGCTTGTGGAATGGCGCCATACAGTACTTAAAAATCTACATAGGCGACGCTTTTTACAGGTCACCTGATTAGAGTTACAGTGGAGATCTGGTGCTAGAATTATTGCTCTCGCTCTGACGCTCACGGCGATACCTCACTGTGGTGCGAACACAGTTTATACACAGTATGTGGACATGACCTACCCATGCGTTTACTACTGGGCGTAAGCACGTGGGGACAGGGGCGCTTTGAAAATGTTTTTTTTTTTTAAATATTTTATTACCTTTTTTTAATTTTTACACTATCCCTTTAAAAATATTTTTTTTTTGATCACTTTTATTGCACTAGCAAGGTTCCTTGCGATAACAATATAGGGGGGCGTGAAGAAAAAAAAAAAAAAAATTGTTTACATGGCCTGAGAACCGGAAGTGACGTTGACGTTGGTCCAGTCCTCCAAGGGCATAGAGATGAGTGGTGGCCATCTTGCCATTGCTTACCTCAATGTGAAGGACCTGCCAGCGCCAGATGGTTCCTGGAGCAACCAATCGGGGGGGGGGGGGGACTTCTCACAATGGGCATTAGAAGCTGCAGAAAGTCAGATAGAGCCCCGCCCCTTTCCTGGCTGTCCCTGGCCCCACCCCCTTTCATTCATTGGATTTCAGTCCTGGCCTGGGGATTGGGGGAGAGAAGCTCGGGAGCACATGATCGGTAAGTGATCACCACTGGGAGGGGATAGTGGTGAACTGCCATTGCCATGACCACCAAGTAGCGGAAAGGGGGTATTTGTGGGGGAGGGTGGAAAGTCACTGCCATGGCCACCAATGCAGGAAAGGGGGCAGGGGGGTTGGGTGAGTTACATTTTACTAGCAGTAACCACCAGGAGGTTAGGATAAGAGGTTAGCGTTCCCTACCACTGACCACCAATGCAGATGGGGGGGGGGGGGTTATATTCTCAGGGTTATTATTGCACTCACTGAAACCAATGCTGGGGGTTATTATTGCACTCACTGACACCAATGCTTGGGGTTATTATTGCACTCACCGACACCAATGCTGGGGGTTATTGCACTCACCGACACCAATGCTGGGGGTTATTATTGCGCTCACTGACACCAATGCTGGGGGTTATTATTGCACTCGCTGACACCAATGCTGGGGGTTATTATTGCACTCGCTGACACCAATGCTGGGGGTTATTATTGCACTCACTGACACCAATGCTGGGGATTATTATTGCATTCACTGACACCAATGCTGGGGGTTATTATTGCATTCACTGACACCAATGCTGGGGGTTAGTATTGCACTTATGGAGAAAAAGGTTGGGGGTTATTCTACTCATTGACACCAATGCTGGGGTTTATTATTGCATCCAGTGATGCCAGTTCTGGGGGTTATTTTCACACTCAATAACAATAATGCTGAAGGTTATGATTGCACCCACCGACACCAATGAAAGGGGTTATTGTTGCACTCACTGATACCAATGCTGAGGGTTATTATTGTACTCACTGTTGAGGGTTATTGTGTTCACTGACACCAATGTAGATGGTTATTGCACTCAATGACACCAATGTTGTTTTTTTTTCTATTGCACTCACTGACACCAGTGCTGGGGGTTATTATCACACTCACTGACAATGCTGGGAGTTATTATCACACTCACCGACAATGCTGGGGGTTATTATCACATTCACTGACAATGCTGAGGGTTATTATCACACTCACTGACAATGCTGGGGGTTATTATCACACACTGATAATGCTGGGGGTTATTATCACAGTCACTGACAATGCTGGGGGTTGTTATCACACTCACTGATAATGCTGGGGGGTTATTATCACAGTCACTGACAATGTTGGGGGTTGTTATCACACTCACTGATAATGCTGGGGTTATTATCACACTCACTGACAATGCTGGGGGTTGTTATCACACTCACTGATAATGTTGGGGGTTATTATCACACTCACTGACAATGCTGGGGGTTATTATACTCCAGTTTCTCCCATTTGCATTGCATTACACTGCAAAAAGTGCAGCAAGGTTGACATTTTGGGGTGTTGCAGTGAATTTTGCTATGGTGCAGCCCTCTGGAAGCGTTGGGGGACACATTTGAGTCCCTCTATAATTTTCAAGTTGATCATCGCTGCCCCCCAGTGTGAGCGCCCACCAGAATCTTCTGTAATTAATTTGCAACCATATCGGCTCTTCTACTACATGACCTTTACATTGTGTGACCACACAGAATTTATTAATCCCCCCCACCTAGGGTCGCCACCTCATCCCTTTAATCCAGGACACACATGAATTACACAGGTTGTTCTGTGGCTGATTAAGGTGGTAATTAATCTCACTTGGCGCCTCATCTGCATTAAATTAGTCTCAGAACAACAACCTGTGTAATTCATCTGTGTCCTGGATTAAAGGGATGAGGTGGCAACCCTAGCCCCACCACCTCAGATTTAAATCATTATTAAGCAATAAATCCCCCCTTGACATCAGCTGTCCCTGTCTTCTCTTTAATAACCGCTAGATGGCAGCAGAGGAGCAGTAATTGCCAATGCTGGAATGCTGTGCGCCGCGCTGGCCGTTAGGGGGCGCCAGCTACTGCGCGGCCGTGATTGCGGGGGCGTGTCCGGCTCTTCCCCATGGAAACGTTCAGCGTCTGGTTGCCTGGCAACGTGGAAGTGAGCGGCGCGCGGCAGGTAATGTGATTTGTTTCTGTGCGATGATAAAATGTCTCAAATCTTCATCATTATTTCCGGTGTGGGGGGCTGGGCATCTCTGGGGGGGCGTGCTGGGACTTCTGGTTCCTCCAGGGGCCACAGACTGCATTGGGAGGCCATGCTGGGACCTATAGTTCCTCCAGGGGCTACAGACTGGAGGAACTTTAGGGCCCAGCATGACCTCCTAATGCAGTCTGTGGCCCCTGGGGGAACTACAGGTCCCAGCATGACCTCCTAATGCAGTCTGTGGCCCCTGGGGGAACTACAGGTCCCAGCATGACCTCCTAATGCAGTCTGTGGCCCCTGGGGGAACTACAGGTCCCAGCATGACCTCCTAATGCAGTCTGTGGCCCCTGGGGGAACTATAAGGCCCAGCATGACCTACTAATGCAGTCTGTGGCCCCTGGAGGAACTATAGGGCCCAGCATGATCTCCTAATGCAGTCTGTGGCCCCTGGAGGAACTATGGGTCCCAGCATGACCTCCCAATACAGCCTATTGCCCCTAGGGGAACTACAGGTCCCAGCATGACCTCCTAATGCAGTCTGTGACTCCTGGAGGAACTATGGGTCCCAGCATGACCTCCCAATACAGCCTATGGCCCCTAGCAGGGCCGGCTCTACCACTAGGCGAAGTAGGCGGCCGCCTAGGGCGCACTGTCGCCTAGGGGCGCCTGGCCAATGTGGATCTGTCACTGGCTGCTCTGCATTGATTCATGTAAAAACTGACACTGTCTGACTGAGATAATGAGATTGTATTAACACATGCCATCTGCAAATGTAAATAGAAATAATGACTGATCGGCAAAATGCCCCCCCCCGCCCCCGTGAGGCTGTATTTGATGGGCACGGGTGAGGCTGCATTTGAGTGGCGCTGATCAGGCTGGGCAGGAAAAAGGGGGTGGAGTCAGGGGTGGAGCCAAGGGGGCGGTAAAATGAGGTTTCGCCTAGGGTGTCAAAAATCCTTGCACCAGCCCTGGCCCCTAGGGGAACTACAGGTCCCAGCATGACCTCCTAATGCAGTCTGTGATTCCTGGAGGAACTACAGGGCCCAGAATGACCTCCCAATACAGCCTGTGGCCCCTAGGGGAACTACAGGGCCCAGCATGACCTCCCAATACAGCCTGTGGCCCCTAGGGGAACTACAGGTCCCAGCATGACCTCCTAATGCAGTCTGTGACTCCTGGAGGAACTACAGGGCCCAGCATAACCTCCTAATGCAGTCTGTGATTCCTGGAGGAACTATAGGGCCCAGAATGACCTCCCAATACAGCCTGTGGCCCCTAGGGGAACTACAGGTCCCAGCATGACCTCCTAATGCAGTCTGTGATTCCTGGAGGAACTACAGGGCCCAGAATGACCTCCTAATGCAGTCTGTGATTCCTGGAGGAACTACAGGGCCCAGAATGACCTCCCAATACAGCCTGTGGCCCCTAGGGGAACTACAGGGCCCAGCATGACCTCCCAATAC
>BLSH010166352.1:16123-29555 GCA_018402905.1 Glandirana rugosa
GGACCTCCTTGATATCCCGGGTCGTACTGGAAGATTACGTAAGACACCGGGGACCTCTTTGATATTCAGGGTCGTACGGGAGGATCACGTCAGACACCTGGGACCTCCTTGATATCCAGGGTCGTACTGGAGGTTTATGTCAGACACAGGGGACCCCCTTGACCCCCTAGATGGTGGCCAGGTGAGGGCGTACCTACCCACTCTTATTTGAGGACATGTCGGTCCCGCCTCCCGCCTACGCCCCATCGTCATATGTCCCATGTCCTCCGATAAGAGTGGGTAGGTACTCCCTCACCTGGCCGCCATCTAGGGGGGCCGGGAGTAGATTGAAACCCTGTAATGAAATGTCCCAAAGTTAGATGAGGGCCGGGGGGATCTACCGCCGGTCCACTCCCTCATGGATGGGTGAGAATAGCCTCCTGTACCCTGTATACTGCTACCCCGCATCCGCCCTCTGCCCTGGCTGTACAGGAGGCTATTCTCACCCATCCATGAGGGAGTGGACCGGTGGTAGATCCCCCAGGGGACACAGACTGTATTTGGAGGTCATGCTGGGACCTATAGTTTCTCCAGGGGCCACAGAATGCATCAGGAGGTCATGCTGGGCCCTATAGTTCCTCCAGGGGCCACAGACTGCACTAGGAGGTCATGCTGGGACCTATAGTTAGCCCAGGGGCCACAGAATGCATTAGGAGGTCATGCTGGGCCCTATAGTTCCTCCAGGGGCCACAGACTGCATTAGGAGGTCATGCTGGGCCCTATAGTTCCTTGAGGGATCACAGGCTGCATTAGTAGGTCATGCTAGGCCCTATAGTTCCTCCAGGGTCCACAGGCTGTATTTGTAGGCCATGCTGGGCTCTGTAGTTCCTCCAGGAGTCACAGACTGCATTAGAAGGTCATGCAGGACCCTATAGTTCCCCCAGGGGCCACAGACTGCATTAGGAGGTCATGCTGGGCCCTATAGTTCCTCCGGGGGTCACAGGCTGCATTAGAAGGTCATGCAGGACCCTGTAGTTCCTCCAGGAGTCACAGACTGCATTAGAAGGTCATGCAGGACCCTATAGTTCCCCCAGGGGCCACAGACTGCATTAGGAGGTCATGCTGGGCCCTATAGTTCCTCCAGGGGTCACAGGCTGCATTAGAAGGTCATGCAGGACCCTATAGTTCCTCCAGAGACCACAGACTGCATTAGGAGGTCATGCTGGGTCCTATAGTTCCTCCAGGAGTCACATGCTGCATTAGAAGGTCATGCAGGACCCTATAGTTCCTCCAGGGACCACAGGCTGCATTAGGAGGTCATGCTGAGCTCTATAGTTCCTCCAGGGGTCACAGGCTGTATTTGAAGGCCATTCTGGGCCTTATTGTTCCCCCAGGAGTCACAGGCTGCATTAGGAGGTCATGCAGGGACCTAAAATTCTTCCAGGGACCACAGGCTAGATTAGGAGGACATGCTGGGCCCTATAGTTCCCCCAGGGGCCACAGGCTGTATTAGGAGGTCATGCTGGGCCCTATAGTTCTCCCAGGGGCCACAGACTGCATTAGGAAGTCATGCTGGGTCCTATATTTTCTTCCAGGGGCCACACAGGCTGCATTAGCAGGTCATGTTGGACCCCATAGTATCTCCAGGGGCCACAGGCTGTATTAGGAGTTCATGCTAGGCCCTATAGTTCCCCCAGGGGACACAGGCTATATTAGGAGGTCATGTTGGGCCCTATAGTTCTCCCAGGGGCCACAGGTTGCATTGAGAGGTCATGCTGGGCCCTATATTTTCTTCCAGGGGCCACACAGCCTGCATTAGCAGGTAATGCTGGACCCCATAGTACCTCCAGGGGCCACAGGCTGTATTGGGAGGTCATGCTGGGCCCTATAGTACCTCCAGGGGTCGCAGGCTGTATTGGGAGGTCATGCTGGGCCCTATAGTACCTCCAGGGGCCGCAGGCTGCATTAGGACAGCCCTATGGTTTCCCCAGGGGCCACAGACTGCATTAGGAGGTTTTGCTGGGCCCTATAGTTTCTCCAGGGGCCACAGGGGACATTGCAGGAGTCTCAGAGTCCAAGAGGAAAACTACTGATTTAGATTGTAAGCTCCATGAGCGAGGCCTTCCCATTCCTTCTGTATTGTACCTGTACTGTGCCCCTTTATATTGTAAAGCGCTGCGTGAAATGTTGGCACAATATAAATCCCATGTAATAATAATATAATAATAATTAAATAGAATGAGTAAATTACATGAACATGTTAAAGCTTTTATGAGATTTTAGTGATTGGGTTTACATTAACCACATGACCTCCGGACGATTTACCCTCCTTCATGACTAGGCCATTGTTTGCGATTCGGCGCTGCACCGCTTTTACTGACAACTGCACAGTCGTGCGACGTTGTATCCAAACAAAACTGACGTCCTTTTTTTCCCCACAAATAGCGCTTTCTTTTGGTGGTATTTGATCACCTCTGCGGTTTTTATTTTTTGCACTATAAACAAATGAAGACCGACAATTTTGAAAAAATAAAAACTTTTTTTTTTCTTTTTGCTATAACACATATCCCAAAAAATATGAAAAAAACTAATTTATTCCTCAGTTTAGGTCGAAAAATATTCTTCCTCATATTTTTGGTAAGAAAAAAATCGCAATAGGCGTATATTGATTGGTTTGCGCAAAAGTTATTGCGTCTACAAACTACGGGATAGATTTAGGGACTTTTTTTTTATTGTTTTTACTGGTAATGGCGGCGATCTGCGATTTTTAGTGGGACTGCGACATTGCGGTGGACAAATCTGACCCCAAATTACAGTTTTTGGGGACCAGTGACATTATTACACTGATCAGTGCTATAAAAATGCTATGATCAATGCATAAATAAACACTGGCAGGGAAGGGGTTAACACTATGGGGCGATCATGGGTTAACTGTGTTCCCTCAGCGTGTTCTAACTGTGAGGGGGCTGGGCTGGCAGGGACATGACACTGATCACTGTTCTTGATTACAGGGAACAGAAAATCAGTGACATGTCCCATGACAGAACGTAGGGAACATAGGATGGTCTGGAGGTGCTGGGAACATAGGATAATCTGGAGATGCTGGGAACATAGGATGCTCTGGAGGTGCTGGGGACATAGGATGCTCTGGAGATGCTGGGAACATAGGATGCTCTGGAGGTGCTGGGGACATAGGATGCTCTGGAGATGCTGGGAACATAGGATGGTCTGGAGGTGCTGGGGACATAGGATACTCTGGAGATGCTGGGAACATAGGATGCTCTGGAGGTGCTGGGAACATAGGATAATCTGGAGATGCTGGGAACATAGGATGCTCTGGAGATGCTGGGAACATAGGATGGTCTGGAGATGCTGGGAACATAGGATGCTCTGGAGGTGCTGGGGACATAGGATGGTCTGGAGGTGCTGGGAACATAGGATGCTCTGGAGGTGCTGGGAACATAGGATGGTCTGGAGGTGCTGGGAACATAGGATGCTCTGAAGGTGCTGGGAACATAGAATGCTCTGGAGGTGCTGGGAACATAAGATGCTCTGGAGGTGCTGGGAACTTAGGATACTCTGGAGGTGCTGGGAACTTAGGATACTCTGGAGGTGCTGGGAACATAGGATGGTCTGGAGATACTGGGAACATAGGATGCTCTGAAGGTGCTGGGAACATAGGATGGTCTGGAGGTGCTGGGAACATAGGATGCTCTGAAGGTGCTGGGAACATAGGAAGCTCTGGAGGTGCTGGGAACATAGGATGCTCTGGAGATGCTGGGAACATAGGATGCTCTGGAGGTGCTGGGAACATAGGATGCTCTGGAGGTGCTGGGGACATAGGATGCTCTGGAGGTGCTGGGAACATAGGATGCTCTGGAGGTGCTGGGAACATAGAATGCTCTGGAGATGCTGGGAACATAGAATGCTCTGGAGATGCTGGGGACATAGAATGCTCTGGAGGTGCTGGGAACATAGGATGCTCTGGAGGTGCTGGGAACATAGGATGCTCTGGAGATGCTGGGAACATAGGATGGTCTGGAGGTGCTGGGAACATAGGATGGTCTGGAGGTGCTGGGAACATAGGATGCTCTGAAGGTGCTGGGAACATAGAATGCTCTGGAGATGCTGGGAACATAGAATGCTCTGGAGATGCTGGGGACATAGAATGCTCTGGAGGTGCTGGGAACATAGGATGCTCTGGAGGTGCTGGGAACATAGGATGCTCTGGAGATGCTGGGAACATAGAATGCTCTGGAGATGCTGGGGACATAGAATGCTCTGGAGGTGCTGGGAACATAGGATGCTCTGGAGGTGCTGGGAACATAGGATGCTCTGGAGATGCTGGGAACATAGGATGGTCTGGAGGTGCTGGGAACATAGGATGGTCTGGAGGTGCTGGGAACATAGGATGCTCTGAAGGTGCTGGGAACATAGAATGCTCTGGAGATGCTGGGAACATAGAATGCTCTGGAGATGCTGGGGACATAGAATGCTCTGGAGATGCTGGGAACATAGGATGCTCTGGAGGTGCTGGGAACATAGGATGGTCTGGAGGTGCTGGGAACATAGGATGCTCTGGAGGTGCTGGGAACATAGGATGGTCTGGAGGTGCTGGGGACATAGGATACTCTGGAGATGCTGGGAACATAGGATTGTCTGGAGGTGCTGGGGACATAGGATGGTCTGGAGGTGCTGGGGACATAGGATACTCTGGAGATGCTGGGAACATAGAATGCTCTGGAGGTGCTGGGAACATAGGACACTCTGGAGATGCTGGGAACATAGAATGCTCTGGAGGTGCTGGGAACATAGGATGCTCTGGAGATACTGGGAACATAGGATGGTCTGGAGATGCTGGGAACATAGGATGCTCTGGAGGTGCTGGGAACATAGGATGGTCTGGAGATGCTGGGAACATAGGATGCTCTGGAGGTGCTGGGAACATAGGATGGTCTGGAGATGCTGGGAACATAGGAAGCTCTGGAGGTGCTGGGAACATAGGATGGTCTGGAGGTGCTGGGAACATAGGATGCTCTGGAGGTGCTGGGAACATAGGATGCTCTGGAGGTGCTGGGAACATAGGATACTCTGGAGATGCTGGGAACATAGAATGCTCTGGAGGTGCTGGGAACATAGGATGCTCTGGAGATACTGGGAACATAGGATGGTCTGGAGATGCTGGGAACATAGGAAGCTCTGGAGGTGCTGGGAACATAGGATGGTCTGGAGGTGCTGGGGACATAGGATACTCTGGAGATGCTGGGAACATAGAATGCTCTGGAGGTGCTGGGGACATAGGATGGTCTGGAGGTGCTGGGGACATAGGATACTCTGGAGATGCTGGGAACATAGAATGCTCTGGAGGTGCTGGGGACATAGGATACTCTGGAGATGCTGGGAACATAGGATGCTCTGGAGGTGCTGGGAACATAGGATGGTCTGGAGATGCTGGGAACATAGGAAGCTCTGGAGGTGCTGGGAACATAGGATGGTCTGGAGGTGCTGGGGACATAGGATACTCTGGAGATGCTGGGAACATAGAATGCTCTGGAGGTGCTGGGAACATAGGACACTCTGGAGATGCTGGGAACATAGGATGCTCTGGAGGTGCTGGGAACATAGGATGCTCTGGAGATACTGGGAACATAGGATGCTCTGGAGGTGCTGGGAACATAGGATGGTCTGGAGACACTGGGAACATAGAATGCTCTGGAGATGCTGGGAACATAGGATGCTCTGGAGGTGCTGGGAACATAGGATGCTCTGGAGGTGCTGGGAACATAGGATGCTCTGGAGGTGCTGGGGACATAGGATGCTCTGGAGGTGCTGGAAACATAGGATGGTCTGGAGGTGCTGGGAACATAGGATGGTCTGGAGATACTGGGAACATAGGATACTCTGGAGATGCTGGGAACATAGGATACTCTGGAGATGCTGGGAACATAGGATGCTCTGGAGGTGCTGGGGACATAGGATACTCTGGAGGTGCTGGAAACATAGGATGGTCTGGAGATGCTGGGGACATAGGATGCTCTGGAGGTGCTGGGAACATAGAATGCTCTGGAGGTGCTGGGAACATAGGATGGTCTGGAGGTGCTGGGAACATAGGATGCTCTAGAGATGCTGGGAACATAGGATGCTCTGGAGGTGCTGGGAACATAGGATGGTCTGGAGATGCTGGGAACTTAGGATGCTCTGGAGGTGCTGGGAACATGGGATGGTCTGGAGGTGCTGGGAACTTAGGATGCTCTGGAGGTGCTGGGAACATGGGAATTATACATGCATACATGTCATAGTCTAGGGTCCCAAAAAGGGGCAGAGAGACATATAGCGTAAATAAATACTGTAACATTTACCTCAGTCAACCGTTAAAAACGGAGATATAGAGACGATAGAAGGGAGGCAGTTTGTAGAGGATTATCCCTAGGCGCAGTGTAAATAGCGCCCAAACAGTTGTGAGTAGACGAGGTCTCCTACTGACTGTAACCAGGACACATACAGCAATGCAAACATGCAGATGACTGGTGTCAAAGGTAAAAGGGTATGTATGCTGGTGCTATACCGCTCATATTATAGGACTAATAGAGGTTTCCTTAAATAAAATGCCCAATGTGGACAATATTACCTTAGTGTGTGATGTAAAGCCCGATGACACCCCTCGGCGCTGGTTCTGGTAAAGAACGTGCGACTGCCTGCAATGCCTAGGGAGGACTGCCACTATTTAAAGCGGAGTTCCACCCAAAAGTGGAACTTCCACTTTAAGGCCTCCTCCCCAGCTCCGGATGCTGAAGCTGAGCTTTTGGAGAGGAAGGGGGTGGGGATACTTGATTTTTTCGGGTACTTCCGCCCCGGTCACCTTAGGCCTAGAAGACTTCGGGACCAATCATAAAGCGCAGCGCCGCATGCTCAGTGTGCACCCAGCGTGAAAGCACGGCCAGGTGCCCACAGTAGCAATGCCAGCGCTGCGGAGGGTAGGGGGAGAGATCCGAGGCTCCGCGCGGCTCCATCACTGGACCGGGAGACAGGTGAGTGTCTGTTTATTAAAAGTCAGCAGCTGCACATTTTGTAGCTGCTGACTTTTAATAAACATAAGGAAAGGGTGGAACTCCGCTTTAAGTGTGCATCTCCCAATTGGCGCCGTCAAGCCAAACACGCGGTGAACCGGCGTGTGATGTCACCAACCCGGCAGTGTGTTCCTGCGCATGCGATGGGCCCCTCCTGCGCATTTGCAGCGCACGACCGCAGGACTTCGTGAGCGCGCGCCGCCAAGAGGGGAAGGAATGCCCGCGCACCGCCGGGAAAGCAGGAGGCCACCAGAGAGCGCCCTCTGGTGAGGCCTCCACATTGCAGTGTCATCCACCAGCTGCACAGGGGTATGGGGAAGGCGGCACATATGGTGCTTTGAACCGCATGCTTGCCTAATTAGCACAACCCCCGCACATGGAGCACCGGGGCTACTCACCCCCCACCGGAAAAAATCCATCCACCAGGGGGCCACGAGGAGGTGCATGGAATGGGGCTTTTAATGTACAAAACTTGTGAGTCACTATATTTGATATTATGAAGGGAGCTATATTCACGGCTTCTATTGTATTTTTACTTTTATTACTTTTCTAATTTGTCAGTTGCAGTGCACGTCCCATTCCATGCACCTCCTCGTGGCCCCCTGGTGGATGTAATTCATTCCAGAAACAGGCTTGTAAGCCAAAGCACTTGTATATCAAAGCGAATTTCCCCATAAGAAATAATGGAAACTCAGATGATTTGTCCCACAACCATTTATTCATAAATCTTTCAGTTTATAGTCCATATAAAAATGTTATAGCAATGTGATAGGTTGTGTAACCATGAAATGTTCATCCACAAATGGCCGCCACCACAAGGGGATTAGAAGCAAAATCCAGCAGGAGCTACAGAGTATAAAAGAGAAGAGAGGCGCCTCTAAGTGTAGCAATGTGGTTATATTTAATGAAGGTGCAACATTTAGCAACTCACATGGTTGATGATTAAAACAGACACATCTAAGCATGCAGGCATCCGGGGTAAAGCTGTCCACATAGACCGTCCTCTGCACCGCCGGCTCTCACCGCTGTCAGTCTGAAATCGGGACCGGGAAGACGACCCTGCAGTAGAGCAATCTGAAAGCGAGGCTCGAAGTGCTTGTGGAGCGCAGGATGACTTTTGATGGTGTTGAGGAGGGCGGTCTATGTGGACAGCTTTACCCCGGATGCCTGCATACTTAGATGTGTTTGTTTTAATAATCAACCATGTGAGTTGCTAAATGTTGTACCTTCATTAAATGTAACCATATTGCTACACATAGAGGCGCCTCTCTTCTCTTATATATCAAGTTGTGACATGATGCTACTTGTATATCAACTCATCGCTTGTATATCAAGTCAAGGTTTATAAAAAAATTTTGCTTCTCTTGCAAAACACTCTCAAACCAAGTAACTCTCAAACCAGGGTTTTACTGTACTAGGAACATAGGATGCCCTGGAGATACTGGGAACGTAGGATGTTCTGGAGATGTTGGGAATATAGGATGCTATGGAGATGCTGGGACCATAGGATGCTCTGGAGATATTGGGAACATAGGATGTTCTGGATATACTGAGAACATAGGATGCCCTGGAGATGCTGGCCACATAGGATGCTATGGAGATGCTGGGAACATAGGATGCTCTGGAGATGCTGGAAACCTAGGATGCTCTGGAGATGCTGGTAACATAGGATGGTCTGGAGATGCTGGGAACCTAGGATGGTCTGGAGATGCTGGGAACCTAGGATGGTCTGGAGATGCTGGGAACATAGGATGTTCTGGAGATGCTGGGAACCTAGGATGCTCTGGAGATACTGGGAACACAGGATGCTCTTGAGATACCGGGAACATAGAATGTTCTGGAGATGGTGGGAACATAGGATGTTCTGGAGATGCTGGGAACATAGAATGCTCTAGAGATATGGGGAACATAGGATGCTCTGGACATATGGGGAACATAGGATGCTCTGGAGATGCTGGGAACATAGGATGCTCTAGAGATATGGGGAACATAGGATGCTCTGGACATACAGGGAACATAGGATGCTCTGTAGATACGGGGAACATAGGATGCTCTGGTGATACTGGGAACTTGGGATGTTTCGGAGATGCTGGAAACATAGGATGCTCTGGAGACACTGGGAACATAGGATGCTCTGGAGACACTGGGAACATAGGATACCCTGGAGGTGCTGGGAACATAGGATGCTCTGGAGTTGCTGGGAACATAGGATGCTCTGGAGTTGCTGGGAACATAGGATGCTCTGGATGCTCTGGATGCTCTGGAGATGCTGGGAACATAGTGTAAGAAAACAGGGGGTGATTACACAAATAATAGTACAGACATTAATAAATAATATCAATATTATTACGCCACACCCACTTCTCACTGATCTATGGGGTAGGTTGGCAATGAAACACAACATACACTGTAGGTAAAAATGATTATAGTGTACAAAGAATCAGGGCCGGGACAAGGTCATTTGGTGCCCTGGGCGAAGATGGCAAACTGCGCCCCCCCGGGCGTGGCCATCTTACTAACTCCTCCTCCTCCCCTCCCTTAAGGAGTCTTCGATACCCTGGGATCCTCCCACAATTTCTTAACATTAAACAAAGATGCAGAGTACTCTAATGGGACCTGGAGGGGGAGTTTCTCTAATGAACGCAGAGAGGGTCTCTGTTAGAGAGTCTGTTAGAAAGAGTCCCCTCCAGGCCCCATTAGAGACTACAATGGGGTCTAATGGGACCTGGAGCGGGGGGCCTCTCTAACAAAGGCCCTCTTGGTGTCCATTAGAGTGTCTGTTAGAGCCTCCACCATGCCCCATTAGAAACTACAATGGGGTCTAATGAATCCTGGAGGGGGGGGTCTCTCTAACAGAGATCCTCTCTGTGTCCATTTGAGAGTGTATGTCAGAAAGAGCCCCCACTGTAGACTACAACATAGTCTAATGGGACCTGGAAGTGGGTCTATCTAACAAAGGTCCTCTCTGTGACCAATGGAGAGTCTCTGATAGAAAGAGTCCCCTCTAGGCCCCATGAGAGACTCCAGGCCCCAGAGTGTCACTAAACAACAGTAAGAATTAACAATATTATATTAATAGCACTCTGATGCCCAGTCCCAGCCCTAGAAGACTTACCTTACATAATAGGTACTGGAACTAGCTGCTGGTCCTCCTGGGGCTGGCTGTTGGTCCTGGGGCCTGGCTTATGAGGCTGGGCTGCTGGTCCTGGGGTCTGGAAGCTGGTCATGGGGTCTAGCTGCTGGAGCCTGGGGTTAGGCAGCTTGGGCCTAGCTGCTGGGACTGGGCTGCTGGTCCTGGGGTCTGGCTGCTGGCCCTGGGGTTTGGCTGCTGTGGCCTGGGGTCTGGCTGCTGGTCCTGGGGCCTTGCTGATGGGGCCAAGGGTTTGGCACTTGGGATCTGGCTGCTAGGCTCTGGCTGCTGGAGAGTGGCTGCTGGTCCTAGGGTCTGGCTGCTGGGGCCAAAAGTCTGGCTGCTAGGACCTGGGGTCTGGCTGCTGGGCCCTGGGGTTTGGCTGCTGGGCCCTGGGGTTTGGCTGCTGGGGCCTGGCTGCTGGTCCTGGGGGCTGGCTGCTGGTCCTAGGATCTGGCTGCTGGTCCTGGAATCTGGCTGCTGAGGTCTGGCTGCTGGGCCTGGGGTCTGGCTACTGCTCCTAGGGTCTGGCTACTGGTCCTGAGGGCTAGCTGCTGGGGCATGAGAGCTGGCTGCTTGGGCCTAGCGGCCCTGGGGTCTGGCTACTGGGGCCAGGCTGCTGGTCCTCGGGTTTGCCTGCTGTGGCCTAGGGTCTGCCTGCTGGTCCTGGGACCTTGCTTCTGGGGCCAAGGGTCTAGCTGCTGGAGCCTGGGGTTAGGCAGCTTGGGCCTGGCTGCTGGAACTGGGCTGCCGTTCCTGGGGTCTGGCTGCTGGGGCCAGGTTGCTGGCCCTGGGGTTTGGCTGCTGTGGCCTGGGGCCTGGCTGCTGGTCCTGGGGCCTTACTGATTGGGCCAATGGTCTGGCACTTGGGCTCTGGCTGCTAGGCTCTGGCTGCTGGAGAGTGGCTGCTGGTCCTAGGGTCTGGCTGCTGGGGCCAAAAGTCTGGCTGCTAGGACCTGGGGTCTGGCTGCTGGGCCCTGGGGTTTGGCTGCTGGGGCCTGGCTGCTGGTACTGGGGGCTGGCTGCTGGTCCTAGGATCTGGCTGCTGGGGTCTGGCTGCTGGTCCTGGAATCTGGCTGCTGGTCCTGGAATCTGGCTGCTGGTCCTGGGGTCTGGCTACTGGTCCTGAGGGCTGGCAACTGGTCCTGGGGCTGGCAGCTGGGGCGGTCTACTGGTTCTGGGGCTGGCAACTGGTCCTGGGGCAACTGGTCTTGGGGGCTGGCTACTGGTCTTGGGACTGGCTACTGGGGCTGGGGCTAACTACTGGGGCTGGCTACTGGTCCTGGAGCTGGCTACTGGGGCTGGCTATTGGTCCTGGGGCTGGCTACTGGGGCTGGGGCTAGCTACTGGTCCTGGGGCTCGCTACTGGGACTGGCTACTGGGGCTGGGGCTGGCTACTGGTCCTGGGGGCTGGCAACTGGTCCTGGGGGCTGGCTACTGGTCCTGGGGCTGGCTACTGGTCCTGGGGCTGGCTACTGGGGCTGGGGCTGGCTACTGGTCCTGGGGCTGGCTACTGGGGCTGGCTACTGGTCCTGGGGCTGGCTACTGGTGCTGGCTACTGGGGCAGGGGCTGGGCACTGGGGCTGGGGTCACTGAGCGATCCCAGTCAGAGGAATCCCTGCTACAATTTCTGGAGGAGGTACATAAACAGTGTATATCTGCACTGTTTATGCCTCCAAAGTATTGATTTATGTAATATTTCCTTATCTGTGACAGAGTTGTTCAGAATAATTCTTTGCAGGGCCATGACTAGGCAGGGGCGGATGCCTCGGGTGCTACAATTTCTGGAGGAGGGGGGGCGCCATCACGAGGGACAGCCCATATGGCTGTCCCCAGGTTTCTTGTGCTTCTGTTCAGCAGGGAAGGAAGGGGGTGGGCGGCGGAGGCAGAGAGAAGACAGAGCACTGCGATCTACAAACTTTAGCCATAGAACAAGAAGAAAACTTTCCCCAGCGTGGCAGGACTCTTTCTTCATTTTCAGGTGTTGCTGCAGTAATCTCCTGTCATTTGCGACAAGTACATGTAGTTCTGGTCTGCCCAGCGGATTGATATAGAAGAGACCGGAACTACAAGTTCTAGTCGCAAATGACCAGTGGCGGCCCGCCCATAGGGGGCGGCTGGGCGCCGCCCCCACAAAAAAAGGGGAATACAAAAATTAAAAAAAAAAGTTTGTTTAAATTAACATAGTGCACTGTGTTCGGGCGCCGGACAGTGAACTATGGGAAGGGGGCCAAATAGGGTCCCAGATAGGGTATACAGAGCCCCAGATAGGGTATACAGAGTCCCAGATAGGGTATACAGAGCCCCAGATAGCATATACATGGTCCCAGATAGGGTATACAGAGCACCATATAGGATATACAGTCACCAGATAGGGTATACAGTCACCAGATAGGGTATACAGAGCCCCAGATAGGGTATACAGAGCCCCAGATAGGGTATACAGGGTCTCAGATAGGGTATACAGAGCCCCAGATAGGGTATACAGGGTCCCAGATAGGGTATACAGTCACCAGATAGGGTATACAGGGTCCCAGATAGGGTATACAGTCACCAGATAGGGGTATATACGTTTCCAGATAGGATATACAGAGCCCCAGATACGGTATACAGGGTCCCGGATAGGGTATACAGGGTCCCAGATATGGTATACAGTCACCAGATAGGGGTATACAGAGTCCCAGATATGGTATACAGTCACCAGATAGGGGTATATACGGTCCCAGATAGGGTATACAGAGCCCCAGATACGGTATACAGGGTCCCAGATAGGGTATACAGTCACCAGATAGAGGTATACAGGTTCCCAGATAGGGTATACAGTCACCAGATAGGGGTATATACGGTCCCAGATAAGGTATACAGAGCCCCAGATAAGATATACAGTCACCAGATAAGGGTATACAGGGTCCCAGATATGGTATACAGTCACCAGATAGGGGTATATACAGTCCCAGATAGGGTGTACAGAGCCCCAGATACTTTATACAGGGTCCCAGATAGGGTATACGGGGTCCCAGATAGGGTATACAGGGTCCCAGATATGGTATACAGTCACCAGATAGGGGTATACAGGGTCCCAGGTAGGGTATACAGAGCCCCAGATAGGGTATACAGGGTCCCAGATAGGGTATACAGTCACCAGATAGGGGTATATACGGTCCCAGATAGGGTATACAGAGACCCAGATAGGGTATACAGGGTCCCAGATATGGTATACAGTCACCAGATAGGGGTATACAGGGTCCCAGATATG
>BLSH010166352.1:33284-45022 GCA_018402905.1 Glandirana rugosa
CCCTGGACACTGAACAGGGTGTTCTAACGGCTCTACCTCTCCCCCCTTCCACCTGAAGGAAGGGACTCGGTGCCGCGGTTAACACCGTACAGCGCCCCAGTGGAAGGAAATTTCGCCTTCAAGGTGAAATCCCACCTTGAGGTGAAATTCCTGAGGATTTTAACTTTCGTCCTGAGGTCCTTTTGTGCCTGAGATATCACGAAGGATTTATATACCTTACTAATGGGAAACAACCGTAAGCCAAGTTCAGGTAAAAAAAAATAGTTCATTTGGTAACGGAAGCACTATAGAGTCCGTGTTTTCCTGGAGTCCTGCTTTCAATTTTAGGAGTCCTTAAAGTGGAGTTCCACCCTAAAGTGGAACTTCCGCTTTAAAGGAAGGTGACCCCGCGACATGCCACAATTGGCGCCGTGGCTCAGGGAAGGAAGTCCACCTTCCCCCCTCTCCATCTCGGCAATCTTGTGGGACAAGTCACAGGTCCCAGAAGATACGCCGGCCAGTCACAAGTCACAGCGCGACTCGCGCATGCACAGTGCGCGCCCAGCTTTGAAGCCAAAGCCGGGTGCCCACACTTATGATGCCGGCACCGCCGAGGGGAGGGGGCGAAGAGCGAGCCCTCGGGCGACCGCATCGCTGGAGCGAGGGACAGGCGAGTGTCCGATTATTAAAAGTCAGCAGCTACACTTTTTGTAGCTGCTGACTTTTAACCGGGTGAAGCTCCGCTTTAACCACTTCAGCCCCGGAAGGATTTCCCGACTTTAGGACCAGAGCACTTTTTGCGATTCGGCGCTGCGTCGCTTTAACTGACAATTGCGCGGTCGTGCGGCGTTGTACCCAAACTAAATTTGCGTCCTTTTTCCCCCACAAATAGAGCTTTCTTTTGGTGGTATTTGATCACCTCTGGGTCATTTCTGATCGCCGCTATAAACAAACGCAGAGCGACAATTTTGCAAAAACCCAATAGTTCTTCCTTTTTGCTAAAATACAAATCCAAAAAAAAAATATAAAAGAAAAATGTATTCATCAGTTATGGCCGATTTATAGTCTTCCTCATATTTTTGGTAAAAAAAAATCGCAATCAACGTTTTTATTATTATACGGGATTTCTATATGGCGCCAACAGTTTATGCAGCGCTTTACAACTTGAGGGTAGACAGTACAAATACAATACACTTAAGTACAGTAGGAATCAGAGGGCCTTGATCGTTAGAGCTTACAATCTAAGATTATTGATTGGTTTGCGCAAAAGTTGCAGCGTTTACAAATGATGAGAATTCATTTATGAGGTTTTTCTTTTTTACTAGTAATGGTGGTGATCTGCGATTTTTAGTGGTACTGCGACATTGCAGCGGACATGTCGGACACTTTTGACACTTTTTTAGGACCATTGGCATTTATACAGCAAATCAGCGATCAGTGCTATGAAAATGCACTGATTACTGTATAAATGTCACTGGCAGGGAAGGAGTTAACTCTAGGGGGCGATCAAAGGGTTAACTGTGTTCCCTTGGAGGTGTTTCTTTCTTTTTTTTTTTTTTTTTTTTTTTTAACATTAAAAATTTTTTATTGAGTTTCCATACAAATAACAGAAAATTGAAAGGCAGTTGGTTCTGGTATGTAACAATCAGGTATAGTAGTTAACCAATAACACAAATCTCAATCAAGGTGACACTAGTCATAAAAATGATCAAATAAAGTATACAAAAACAGTATAGTAGAACCCCTGTTTACCCCATTGGGTTCCAGCTGTAAACCAGCTCTAGCAACTGTAATAACATTATCATGGACAATTCAGGAATTAAGAAAAAGAGAGAACTGTGAACCCTGGGAGGTGTTTCTAACTGTGTGGGGGGGCTGGGCTGAGTGGGGGAGGAGAGAGATCGCTGCTCCCGATCACTGGGAACAGACGATCTCTCTCCACTCCCCTGTCAGAACGGGGATCTGCTTTTTTTACACTCGCAGATCCCCCTCAGGTCCAAATTACTGCACAGGGGCCCAAACTTAATGACTGCTCAATCCTTAATAAGAATGACCCCAGACAGATAAAACTCCCTAATGCTGCCCAAATGGTCCAGGCGTTCCTCACTTTTTGGGGCCCATCTGTACCACATTGGCTACTTACCCCCTTACAGAGACCCAAACTGCTCTACTTACTGTACTTTACCAGGGTTTATTATTCACAGTGTTTTCAGTAGGTCTGCAGCCTGTCATATGAGATGTTGTGCAACCTCCCACTTCTATTGCAATGTGTGTTGTCACCATTCCATGAGTGTGCGCAATTTTACACCGTAACATGTATGGTACCTTATATACACAAATAAATCTGCGCTATGGGTGAAGATATAAGTGTAAGCTACTAAACTAAAAATATATATATAGATATAAGTAGTAGGCTGCTGTGCATTGGATACTAATTATCCACCTGGTATGGAGAAAAAATAAAAAAATAAAAATTTTCACAATTTTTTCACTTTTATGTCTACCAGTCATTTGACTTTATTTTTATAGGGGTTGGCACTGTGTTTGTTTTTTGTTTTCCTCCATGTTTGGTATCTGTTTACTCGGCGTATCATCCTCTTTCACAATATACAAAAAAAATTGGGCTAATTTTACTGTTTTCTTATTTTTTCATTCGAAAAAGTATAATTTTTAAAAAAAAATTGCGCTTGAAAGACCGCTGCGCAAATACCGTGTGACAAAAAATATTACAATGACCTCCATTTTATTCTCTAGTGTCTTTGCTAAAAAATATATATATATATATATATATATATATATATATATATATATATATATATATATATATATGTACATATAATGTTTTGGGGTTCTAAGTAATTTTCTAGCAAAAAATACTGATTTTAACTTGTAAACAACAAATGTAAAAAAAGGGGCACCAGGGCTGAAGTGGTTAAACCAGTTCAAATCAGTTGCCACTTTGACATGATAATAACAAAAAAATACAAAAAGAAAAACCATACCCCAGACATTGCTTGAACCACTCACCATGTTGACAAACTGGTTTCTTTTTTTTTTCTTGACACCTATAGAGGGGGCTTCTTGCAACCCCCCTTGACATTAACATGTCAATGGCAAAAACACAAATAGTTTCAGTTGCTAGCTTAGGCTTTACCCAGCAACGCTCTCTCAGGTGGGCTAAAGCAGTGGTTCTCAACCCTGTCCTCAAGTACCCCCAACAGGCCATGTTTTGGGAATTTCTCTTGGATAAAACAGCTGGCCAAAATACCAAGCCATTGACTGATTTAAAGCACCTGTGCAAGATAAAGGAAAACCTGCAAACCTGGCCTGTTGGGGGTACTTGAGGACAGGGTTGAGAACCACTGGGCTAAAGTGATGCACGCTACCAAAAGAATTTGGAATTCATTTTCCACCTGACTTAAAAACATGTACCAAATCATGAAGGCTTATCCTTGAAAACACAAAAAAAAGTCAAGGTCCTCCATAAGGTCCCACATACTGAGGCCAAACCTCTGAGAATAGTGCCTACTTCATGCCAAAGAACATTAACCAGAAAAACACGCACCACACATCCAACTGTCTAAGGCAGGGATTCTCAACCAGGGTTCCTCCAGAGGTTGCTAGGGGTTCCTTGAGCAATGGTCAATTTCTGCCTCTCAGATAAATTCCCAATGATACCATTGATCTTTTTAGCTATCTGTAAGGGGGTAATTCTTCCCAATGACCACAAGTGTAAGGAGCATTCTTCCCATTGACCACAAGTGTAAGGAGCATTCTTCCCATTGACCACAAGTGTGATGAGCATTCTTCCCATTGACCACAAGTGTAAGGAGCGTTCTTCCCATTGACCACAAGTGTAAGGAGCGTTCTTCCCATTGACCACAAGTGTAAGGAGCATTCTTCCCATTGACCACAAGTGTAAGGAGCATTCTTCCCAATGATCACAAGTGTAAGGAGCACTCTTCCCATTGACCACAAGTGTGAGGAGCAGTCTTCCCATTGACCATCACACTAATGTATCAGGAGTTGTAGATTTCTCATTTTTTAGCAGGGGTTCCCCGAGACCGGAGAATTATTTCAAGGGTTCCTCTGTGTTGAAAAGGTTGAGAAAGGCTGAGGTTTAGTAACAAAAGAGTATTTCACATCAGTGGGGTATCTTTGCATAAATGAAGCTATCTGCATTTTCAGCCCTTGCAGATGCTCCATAAACTGATGTCTTTCTTGCTTTAGCTGACTACTCTCAGATCTTAACCTTGATATTTGGGTTTTAAAAGAAAATTGACTTTGGCCTTCATACCCTGGAAAGTAAACTTCTCTGTGGTTCTGGGACGAGAGTTCCTCTGCTTATTACTATTACCCATAAAACAGTATTGAGCAATGTGGCCCAACTTTTTGCACACAAAGCATCTCAGAGTGGCCTCCTTGCCCTTCTCTGAACATGACTACTGAGACACTGCAATGACTGGAATCTTGAGACTTCGCGCTCTCACTGTCTGAGGAACATTTCCCACCAAGAGACTCATCTGATGTACACAATGCCACAGTATTTTCCACTAGCAACTCAGACCCATTCTCTATTTCCACACCTGAGTCTCAACAGCTGCTACAAAACCATTGTCTACACATTCATCATAGACCCTACTTGCAGCAACAACCGCATTCTGCTTCTTTAGAGACGCTATCTCAGCTAAACATTGAGAATGGTCCACCTCTGCACGTTTGGAACATATCTCCCGTATGGCAGCATGGGCACCCCTCAGACATTCCTTAACAAATATAATCTCATTGTGCAACTTTGTATTCTCATTAGCAATATGCTTACTCAGCCCATTCACACAGGGGCGACTTGTGCTCCGAATTGAGTCGCCCCAAGTCGCTTGACATGTCAAATCCCATTGAAATGAATGGAAGTCGTCTTAATGTACACTACTGAGTCGCTCCAACTTCAAAAATGTTCCTGCGCGATTGCAGCGCAACTTCTATCTGACTTGTGCCCATAGAAGTTAATCGAAGTCGCCTCTAAGTTGGATCCTCTATGTTAAAGGGGAAGTAAACCCAGATTGGGTTTACTACCTCTGTATTCCCCTGCAAAGTAGAAGCATAATGGGCTACTATACAACGCATAGTAGCCCATTTTGTGCCACTTACTTGGAAATGAAGCCCGCGACGTCCAGCGTTGTCCCCTGTGCAGGCAGCGTCCATCTTCTGCCCCTCTTCCTTCCGGGGCCACGATCTCTAGCTCTGTGACTGGCCAGAGTCGTGTGAAGTCACTCCCGTGCATGCGCGAGGGAGCTGCCAGTCACGGCACAATCTCAGTGAAGAAACGGCACAGAGGCCGAAATGACGTCGGCACATCTCTTACACTGCATATCTCCTAAACCGTGCAGGTTTGGGAGATATGCAGGGCACCTACAGATAAGCCTTATCATAAGCATAATCACTTTTGTTGCCAGCGGTTTAGACATTAATGGCTGTGTGTTGAGTTATTTTGAGGGGACAGCAAATTTACACTGTTATACAAGCTGTACACTCACTACTTTACATTGTAGCAAAGTGTCAGCTCTTCAGTGTTGTCATATGAAAAGTAAGAATAAATGGGAGGGGTGTACTTACTTTTGTGAGATACTGTAGGATGCTCTGGAGATACTGGGAATATAGGATGTTTGGGGTCACTAGGAACATAGGATGCCCCCTTATCGGCAGTCTTGTCAATATATTCATTGCATTAACACTTTCAGAAGGGGGTTGGCAATGGCAGTCTATTATTCCTCTAGCTACAGCTTTATCTGTAAAGATGGCCACACGCTGGGTGATGTGTATGGTGAGATAAGAGAGGAGTATTCAGAGATTATACAATCAGATTGTAACTTGTATGATTCCTCTATGATCTCTTGGGAAGGGTCTGTATGTTCCTGATCATCGTTGTACCCAATGTGTTCAACCTCTCCTTCCAGGATCTGTTTGTGGTAGGAAATACTGCATGTCTGGCATTCCATAAAGGTCATGAAGGTGCCCTTATAAGTAAGTGCTGAATGCCTGGCCTTGACGCCTGTGTGTGCCTGGCCTCATGCTACATACTGTTCAGATTTCATTCATTGTCTCTCTTCTCCTCTCCTCTCTATAGAATGATGATGGAACACAGTAAGAGAGAAATCTTACCTCATCCCGGACGATCCCCCAACCACACACCTCCCAGAGTGTCACCTCGTCTACCGTCACTTGTTCCGGATGGTGGGGCTACAAGGGTGGGGTCTCCCACCAGAAAATACCCCATTATGAAACAGAGGGGCTTCTATTCTGATATCCTGACCTACAGCGCTTCAACACTGATCAAAGTGAGTCCCCTCTGTATTTTGTGTCTGTAGCCATCACATCAACATTGAACCATCCTCATGTATATAGAGAGTGATGGTCGCTCCAGTGTTCTCCAAGACTAGAGACCAATCAGAAGGGACATCTCCTTCCTTTTTCTTTCAGGATATTAATGCAGGACCCAAAATCCAACCTAACCTCCTGAGACAGGCTGATCAGGACCCTAACACCCCAAAAGGTAAAGGCACCCCAATACAGACATGTTAGATGTATCTGTATCTCTCTGTACAGCACTGTGGTATATGTCAGAGCTATATACATGTATAATAATAATAGTGTGTGACTGTGGGGGAGGGGACATTAGAGTGTAAGCTCCTCTGTTACAGAGACTGATGTGACTGTGGGGGAGGGGACATTAGAGTGTAAGCTCCCCTGGTGCAGAGACTGATGTGACTGGCTCAGTGATCTCTGTACAGCACTGTGGTATATGTCAGAGCTATATAAATGTATAATAATAATAGTGCGTGACTGGGGGGGAGGGGACATTAGAGTGTAAGCTCCTCTGTTACAGAGACTGATGTGACTGTGGGGGAGGGGACATTAGAGTGTAAGCTCCTCTGGTACAGAGACTGATGTGATTGGCTCAGTGATCTCTGTACAGCACTGCGGTATATGTCAGAACTATATACATGTATAATAATAATAGTGTGTGACTGTGGGGGGAGGGAACATTAGAGTGTAAGCTCCTCTGGTACAGAAATTGATGTGACTGGCTCAGTGATCTCTGTACAGCACTGCGGTATATGTCAGCGCTATATAACCATATAGTAACGGGTATTTCTTTCAGCGAACAGTTTTGAGACTCCAGCAAACCTCCAGTCCCTCCTCGATAAGCAGGTCTACGGTCCCACCACAGAAGTGCTGATAAAATCCGACTTCTCAAAGAGAGGTTATGAGCCAAAAGTTCAGGTCCCGTACGAGGTGCCCCCTGGGCAGTGCCCACGCAAGATTGAACTGGAGAGGTAAGACGTATGTCCGCATTCAGTGAATGGCGCACAGAGATAAAGTGAAGTAACACAAACCAGAACTGTACAGAATGGCTTTTGATTGGTCACTGTGTGTTTAGTGCTTAAAGCGGAGTTCCACCCTTTTAAAAGTCAGCAGCTACAAAAAGTGTAGCTGCTGACTTTTAGCAATCAGACACTCACTTGTCCCCCCGTCCAGCGATGTGGCCGCCCACTGCCCTTCTCCTCTTCCCCTCATCCATGCGTCGCCAGCATTGCAACTGTGGGCGCCTGGCTTTGGCTTCAAAGCCGGGCGCGAGCCGCGCTGCAGCATTGTGAACGGCCGGGCAATCTTCGGGGAGCCAGAAGAGGAAGCGGGAGCTGGATAGCTGTAAAAAACAGGTATCCCCCCCCCCCCAAAAAAAAATGTGGCATGTCACGGGGTCACCATTATTTAAAGCGGAAGTTCCACTTTTGGGTGGAACTCCACTTTAAGGGTTGGTTTATATGTATTTTTAAGAAATCACATATCCTTTATCCCAGTGAAAATTCATTCTGGGTGAATGGGGTAAAAAAACGAATGTAAATAGGATATACTGTGCCGAGTTTAAAAATCATTGGTTTAAAATGAAAGATACCGCATTTGGCCAATAGATGGAGCAAAGTATCATAGAAATTTCCTGTGATACTGAGCTCCATCTAGTGGCCAAATCAGTGATTCTATTTTCAAACCCCACAGGATATAGCCCAATTACAGTTGTTTTTTGCCCCATTAGCCCAGAACAAATGTAAATGCACTTTCACTCGGCAAATGACTATGCAAATTATTTTTAAATGAACCCCTTAGGATTGTACTTCACTTGCTACTTTTTAAAAATTTCTTTAATAAATGTTTCACCTAATGGGGGCACGACAGTAACTAGAAAGTTTTGGTTGAAGTTCATCTTTACAGCTAAATTCATTGTCGATGTCTCAAAACAAAAGGGGTGCAAAGCCTTACAGTTGGGTTCCCTTGGAAAGAAGCCTGAGTAAAAAAGCCTGTCCCCATCCATAGATGGCTGCATAGATGGACGCTGGCGGTGTTGAAGCAGTGGTCTGTCTGCAGTAGTCCAATACTCCCCCTACTGGACCTATATTGTAGCTTTCCAGTTCCTGCTGATTGGAGAGTTGTAGCTGTGACTCAGCAGGGTGCATATAAGACCTCTGCAAAGAGACCACTGCTTCCATGCACAGGCAAAGGAACCTTTGTCCTTGATCCTCTGCAGCATGCTGGCAGGAACAGGCTTTTCTGCTCAGGCTGTGGCTGCTTTAGAAAGAAAATGAACTGTAAGACTTTGCACACTTGTTGTCTATATGCACCTGGAATGTACTTACCCGATTTAAAGTACAGTTGAACTGTAACCCAGGTTCACACTGCTGCGGGCACTCTTGCACAATTTCATTCCCGCATGTCAGTCTGACGATTCCAGAGACATCTGTGCTTGATTCCTGCTCAGATATCTATTGAAATCGCACCTGAAATCGCCAAAAGTAGTACAGAAGCTACTTTTGGGAATCGGTGCGGTGTGCAAAGTGGGCGTCACACTGATTAGGACGGTGCTATTGCAGGCAATAGCCACCGATTTGGCATGCAATTTGACATGTCAAATCGCATGCCAAATCGCATCAATGTGAACCTAAGCTAGAGGACGCAAATGTTGCTGTAGAAATTCTGCAGTTTAATTAATAAGTAATAAAGGTGAACTTACAAAAAAGCAAAATCTCTCTACTAAAGTAAGAATCTTCTCCCCACCAGGAGGAGACGGGAATTCCTGAACCTGGATATAACACAGCTGCTCACCGATGAGGGAATTGACTCCAATCTGCTAATGCCAAGACACACAGACCCCGGATACCTACCCTCCTTGGGGCAGAACTCTGGACATCTTCTTCCCTCTTACCTACCTCTGGAGGTAACAATGAGCAGAGCTTTCACAGAATCCAGGTGTCTTGTAGTGGAAAAGCAGCATGCATTATGAGGGGCTCCCATTACCCCTTAAGTTCTCAGCTCTGCCTACTTGCTGGAGCTATAGAGGGGTTCCTACCATCCCTGTGCTGAGTTCCCAGATCTGTACATCTGCTGTGCCCATTATGAAGGGTTCCCACCATCCCTGTGCTGTGTTCCCGGGTCTGTATACCCGCTGTGCTCATTATAAGGGGTTCCCACCATTCCTGTGCTGAGTTCCCAGGTCTGTATACCCGCTGTGCCCATTATGAAGCGTTCCCACCATCCCTGTGCTGAGTTCTTGGGTCTGAACACCTGCTGTGCCCATTATGAGGGGATCCCACCATCCCTGTGCTGAATTCCCGGGTCTGTACACCTGCTGTGCCCATTATGAGGGGTTCCCACCATCCCTGTGCTGGGTTCCTGGGTCTGTACACCTGCTGTGCCCATTATGAGGGGTTCCCACCATCCCTGTGTGGAGTTCTCAGGTCTGCACACCTGCTGTGCCCATTATGAGGGGTTCCCACCATCCCTGTGCAAACTTCTCGGGTCTGTACACATGCTGTGCCCATTATGAGGGGTTCCCACCATCCCTGTGCTGGGTTCCTGGGTCTGTACACCTGCTGTTCCCATTATGAGAGGCTCCCACCATCCCTGTGCTGACTCTGAGTTCCTGGGTCTGTACACCTGCTGTGCCCATTATGAGGGGTTCCCACCATCCCTGTGCTGAGTTCCTGGGTCTGTACACCTGCTGTGCCCATTATGAGGGGTTCCCACCATCCCTCTGTCAAGGTCCCAGATCTGTACATTTGCTGTGTCCATTATGATGGGTTCCCACCATCCCTGAAATCCCACTATTGGAGCATCCAACACATGTAAGGCTCCGGGGCTGGCCCACCAGGTCCCACCTATATATAAAATTATATTCTTGGATAAGCCGGCCCTCTAAAAGGAAAATAATTTAAAAGTTGGTTTAAAAATGTCCCCCAGTCCTCCATTTCTGCTGAAATCCCGTTTCTTCTGAAAGGTCTTTGATGATGAAGAGTTTGACATTCGGACTTGCTCTGATTGGCTAAGCCTGGGATACGAGGACGGTTCTGGTGTGCGTAAACCTGTGCCGGGCCGGGCGCTGCTTCCTACAGATGACGTTCTGGGACACGGTGAGTCCGCCCTGTGCGGTCCACTCCTCCTGCACTCAGTTTGGGTTTTTTTGTTCCTTTGTTTTCTCTACATTGTATAAACTTTTATTTCTCCCGTAGAGAACCCGAGGAGCCCGCAGCTGGTGTACAGATGGTGCAACGTCGGAGTTCTGGACTACGATGGAGAGAAGAAGCTCTTCCTGGTTCAGAAGTCCACAGACACCCAACTCCGGATGCCAAACAAGATGGCCGCTCCCTCCTGCCAGTACTGGGTACCAAGACTCCGGCTACTGTTCTGCGCAGAAAACCCAAGGGTGTTTGCGCAGAGGATTGTTGCCGCTGACCAGCTGCGAAAGAAGACAGAGGCCCTGCTTTTGTATAACCTCTATATAGACTGCATGCCAGGAAACGGACAGAAAATCACTGCGGAGAGCCTGGGCAGGATGAAGCAAAGACTGCTGAGCACAGCACGCCTGAAACAGGAGGATGAGTATGACCCAACTTTGTGTTTATTTCTCCATGTTTGGTGTCCTATATGAAGAAAGTAAAAATAATGTTGTCTTTCATTTGCACAGCCTTAAGATGGGGAGCATCTGTACTAATTAAACCACTCCTGCCTGGCATTGGCTGGTCCCCTTGACTCCCTGAGGTGCAATGGGAATGAGTTTCTCCCTCGCAGTTCCATAGTTGGACCCTGGCCTGGCCTAACCAGCACCATCAGTATTCTATCTCATACCTTCCTCAGGATGAGAGCCCCCCCCCCCCCCAGCCTGGCCTAATCAGCACCTCCAGTAGTCTGTCTCATATCTTTCTCAGGTTGGCAGCCCCCACCTGGCCTAACCAGCACCACCAGTAGTCTATCCCTTACCTTCTTCAATATGGGAAGCCTCCCAGCCTGGCCTAATCAGCACCACCAGTAGTCTTTCCCATAACTTCCTCAGGATGGCAGGCCTCCCAGCCTGGCCTAACCAACACCACCAGTAGACTATCCCATAACTTCTTTAGGATGGGAGGCCCCACAGCCTGGCCTAAGCAGCAACACCAGTAGTCTGTGACATACCTTCCTCAGGATGGGAGGCCTCCCAGCCTGGCCTAACCAACACTACCTGTAGTCTATCCCAACTTCTTTATGATGGGAGGCCCCACAGCCTGGCCTAACCAGCAACACCAGTAGTTTATGCATAGCTCCCAACTAGGGTTGCCACCTCATCCCTTTAAACCCAAACACATATGAATTACACAGGTTGTTGTTCTGAGGCTGATTTAATGCAGATTAGCCACCAAGTGAGTTTAATTACCACCTTAATCAGCCACAGAACC
>BLSH010166352.1:51687-96555 GCA_018402905.1 Glandirana rugosa
CACTAACGGAACCGGTTTGTACCAGAGTGATGGGAAGAGAAGAGTATGGAGAAGGAAAGGAACTGCTCATGATCCAAAGCATACCACCTCATCAGTGAAGCATGGTGGTGGTAGTGTCATGGTATGGACATGTATGGCTGCCAATGGAACTGCTTCTCTTGTATTTATTGATGATGTGACTGCTGACAAAAGCAGCAGGATGAATTCTGAAGTGTTTCGGGCAATATTATCTGCTCATATTCAGCCAAATGCTTCAGAACTCATTGGACGGCGCTTCACAGTGCAGATGGACAGTGACCCGAAGCATACTGCGAAAGCAACCAAAGAGTTTTTTAAGGGAAAGAAGTGGAATGTTATGCAATGGCCAAGGCAATCACCTGACCTGAATCCGATTGAGCATGCATTTCACTTGCTGAAGACAAAACTGAAGGGAAAGTGCCCAAGAACAAGCAGGAACTGAAGACAGTTGCAGTAGAGGCCTGGCAGAGCATCACCAGGGATGAAACCCAACGTCTGGTGATGTCTATGTGTTCCAGACTTCAGGCTGTAATTGACTGCAAAGGATTTGCAACCAAGTATTAAAAAGTGAAAGTTTGATTTATGTTTGTTAATCTGTCCCATTACTTTTGGTTCCTTAAAAAGTGGGAGGCACATATACAAAGTGTTGTAGTTCCTACACCATTCACCTGATTTGGATGTAAATACCCTCAAATTAAAGCTGAAATTCTGCAGTTAAAGCTCATCTTGTTCCTTTCATTTCACATCCATTGTGGTGGCGTATAGGGCCAAAAAGATTACAATTGTGTCGATGTCCCAATATTTATGGACCTGACTGTATATAGACAGATAGATAGATAATATATAGACATAGATATATATATACAATTCACTCCTTCAGCCAAATGATTTGAATGATTAACACCTGAACAGACTGTCATTGGGGATGGGGTGATGTAACTAGTATAAGGCAGTTCCACAACTTTCGTATCTCCCATCCTGTTCTTGAACAATCAACATCTGCCTTGACACATTTCATGGTGTTTGGATGAGGGTGTTGGTGCTGCCTGTGTGGATATAAATACCGGTGGATCCTTCTGATAATCATTGGAACTCAATGAACAGCTTGGAGAAGCTATAAACCATCTTCACAATTACAGAACAAATCCAGTGACTGACTACTACTATACCATACCATGATCTGGAGAAATGAAAAGTTTCCCAGGTTGTAGGACACAAGTTTTCTGGAGTCTGCAAAGTTCTCCAGGGTCTCCAAGGTTCTCCAGGGTCTCCAAGGTTCTCCAGGGTCTCCTAAGTTCTCCAGGGTCTACATAGTTCTCCAGGGTCTCCAAAGTTCTCCAGGGTCTACATAGTTCTCCGGGGTCTCCAAAGTTCTCCAGGGTCTACATAGTTCTTCAGGGTCTCCAAATTTCTTCAGGGTCTCCACAGTTCTCCAGAGTTTCCAAAGTTCTCCAGGGTCTCCAGATTTCTCCAGGGTCTCCGGATTTCTCCAGGGTCTCCAAAATTTTCCAGAGTCTCCCTTGTTTTCCCAACAATTTCTTGTCTCTCTTTTGCCCTACAGGTCCAGTTGTTCCTGAAGGACAGCTGGATCAGCACACTGAAGAATGCAGTGCGTGGCAGCCTTCGGGAGGTGGGGAAAGGCTGGTATGACCTTACTGAACGCAACTGGGAAGTCTACTGCATGTCCAAACTGAGACAACTGATGGAGCTCATCAAGTTCAATCTGCAGGACTCTCTTCGCTTCCTAGTACAGGACTCCCTGGTCAGCTTTACCCAGTTCATCCTGGATGCCTGCTACAGCGTTCTGACCTGCACCGAGGGCATGGACTGGGGGGGAGACCTTGTCAACAGTCCCTACAAGTGAGATAACTACATGTCTATAGTTATTGTGCCGTAAAGGTACATAGAATTCATGTCTTGGTTTATTGGTGCATTTATCCCAAATTCCCCTTTCACAGGCCACGCAGAAACCCGATTTTTCTTCTGGATCTGGTTCTAGATGCCTCTGGGGTCCATTTCAGCACCCCAGTGGAGAATTTTGAGGTCACTCTGATGACATTGTTTGATAAAGGGATCCTGGCAACTCACAGCGTGCCGCAACTGGAGAAGGTGAGAATCAGACCTTCATCTCTGTATCTTCCCCTTGTACAAGATCCAAGATTTCAATGTCAGTACCTGTGGGAGCGAAGCTTTGATCTCTGTTCTGTATGTATCTGTGCAGTTTGTCCTGGAGAACCTCTTCATTAGCGGAACCCCACTGCTGGAGTCTGTGGGCCTCCACGAGCCTCCGGTGGAAGAACTGCGCAGCAACATCCGCAACGCCATTTGCAAAGCTCTGATACCGTTGGCGGCGTACGCAAAGCAATACGAGAAATTCCTGGAGCTCAACAACACCGACATCGACATGTACATGAGGTAAGTGCATATGCCAGGAGCTGTTGTGATCAATACCCAGAAAAAATATCACTAGGAGTAAGATGATGGCACTCAGTCTGGCTGATCTCAGCCCCGGCTAACTAATCCTGGGGGAAGTTAAAGTTTAGTGGGCTTCTCTATGCAATGCAGGCAGATCATGGCTAGTGGAGGGGGGGGGGGGGCAACAGGGTGCTGTACATAGCTTTCTGAAAACATCACAGCACCCTGCCTCAGTATGCCTCTAGGTCTTGATGCAAGCAGTAGGCTGGGTCTCCGGAGGAGTTATGCAAATAACAACATGCCATGATGGGTGGATGAGAAAAACAAAACTACTCCTGCGCTCGGATCCAACAACCCAGAGTCAATCAAATAGCGAAAATATAGACTAAAATGAACGTGAAAGTCACTTTGCACTCAATGGTCTTGCTGCCCTCCTCAGGACCATGGGCATCCAAAAGGTACTAGGGAAAAAAACACAAAAGAGGGGCGCACCAATCTATTGCAATACCATTAAACCGTTTATTAAAACAATATAATAAAATATATATACTCACAAAAGGAGCAATTAAAAGGCATCACGACAAGAAGTGGAAATAGTGCCTCCAATGGACTAATCAATCTCCACCTCAACAGAGGGACCAGTTGGCGTCTGTGTGGCCAGGCTGACGCGTGTCCAGGGCAAACCCTCTTCTTCAGAGCCTACCAACCATGAGGCATGTCCCTCTTATATACATGCACAAGTGCCTGCACGTGGGCTGGGTCATGATTGGACGACCCAGCCCCCCAGAAAGGGGAGTGGCAATATGGCCCAATTGGATGCCAGTACCACCTCCCTGCATATACCTATACATGCAGATAGATAGATCAATCAATCAGTAAATACATAAAGGTAGATACAGATCCATATCATATAAATATAAAAAATATATATAAAAATATATAAAAAAAAAAAAATATATATATATATACACACACACACATGTACATGCCTATACCTATACAAATCAATGCCCCTCCATTCATATCCGCAAATGTGCACATCAATGAACATACAAATAGCCTTCATATTATTATTTTTATATTTATATAAGGAAGCGATACAATGATGGGTGGATGCCAGTCTGAAAAAGTGGGCGTTTCTGGGCTGATGGCCCTGGGTAACACCCACATGTGACACTGAACCTCTATGATTTAAAGAACTGAAATCCAGTGAATGAAGGGGGCGGACCAGAGACAGGCTGGTTGGCAAAGTCAAGCAATGCCAATAAATGTTTATAATCAGGTCCTGGTATCTCCTGCAGGTTGTTCCGGGAGAAGAACCCCTCAGCGTCAGAGGTAAAGCTAGCAGTTGAGGAGCATCTTCTGGAGAAGGAGCGTCTGGACAATGCTCTACCCAACTCCATCATAGTCGGCCCCTTCCAGATCAGCATCGAAGGGGTCAAACAAAACTTGTCTCGGAAACGCAAAGCTCTTTCCAGCGCCCTGCTGGAGCTGCTCGCTAAGAGCGTTCGCAAAGAGGTGGACGGGGTAAGTCAAACATGGACAGTTTTTTGGTCCTTGTAGTGGAATCCGGTATCTGGTTCCATCCTCTGATTTACTCTCATTGGTTGGACCCCTCTCCCCAGATCTCAGACCAGTTCCGAACCATCAGCCGAAGCTTGTACGAAAAGCCAAACAGTGTGGAGGAGCTGACGGAGCTCAGAGAATGGATGAAAGGAGTTCCAGAACAGATAAAAACTCTGGAGGTAAAACTTAAGACCCTCCCCTGCACATCTTGCACTTGATTAATGCCCACCCCTGAGGTCCTCCTATCTTTCTTACTAATAGTTAAAAAAAAAACTGCTCTCCATTGTATCACTGATAACAGAAGTCTTGGATTACAGAGTGCTTAGAGCTCCAAACTATAGTATGCATAACAAATCCATTTACAAAGGAAAACCTACAACTTTGTCTCCACCAGAGGTGCATGTGACAGGGTGGCAACACTCAAGCACAGCTGTCACCTCGTAATAGAAGAGCCTGAACAAGGACCTTCATGGCGGGAACACCATTTTATTTATTTTAGATATTTATAATGCAACGACAAATTTTGCAGTGCTTTACATATCATACATCAGCCCCTGCCCTTAAGGAGCTTACAGTCTACAATCTAAGGTACTTACCTCACACAAACACACCACTCAGCCTCTCCTGCTTGTCCAGTCAGGGAATGCAAAGCATTCTCTGAATGGCACCCATGCTGAATGGCCAATCTTCTGTGTTCAGGAGTGCAGCTGCTCAGCCTGGGACCCAAATGCAAGTGGAGATCACTGTAGTAACAAAGTAGCAGTGGTGTCTACCACCTTCCAGGGGCATCAGCCTGATATGGTATATACATACTTACATTGGTCCAAGCTGGCGTCCAATGAAGCTAACACTTAATTGTGTAACTATTTGGCCAGTAATATTTTGGTATGTACTTAGTTACATTGGTCCATAAAATATCTATACCTACAATTATTCTTTAACCGGCTTCCGACCGGCTCGCGTACAGTTACTGCTGCACGTTCCCAGCATAGCGCAGATCGCTGACTATAAACGGTGATTCACGCACACGCAACTAGGGAGCGAGCGCCGCACGCTCCCTGAATAGGGCCGCTAGTCGGGCGGACTCGATGTCCACCGGCGACCCGCGATCGCCTGCTACAGAAGAAAAGCGATGAACCACCAATGTAAACACGGCGGTTCCCCGCTATGTCAGGGGGCATGACAATGATCTACTGATTCCTGTACTCAGTATCAGTTAGATCTGTTATGCTCCTGGCAGCCCAATCCCGACACAGTTAGAACACGCCTAGGGAACACAGCTAACCCCTTGATTGCCCCCCGGTAGGTTAACCCCTTCCCTGCCATTTATACAGTAATCAGTGTCTATTTTTAGCTCTGATCGCTGTATAAATGTCATTGGTCCCAAAAAAGTGTCAAAAATGTCCGATCTGTCCACCACAATATCGCATTCCCAATAAAAATCGCAGATCGCCGCCATTACTAGTAAGAAAAAAGAAGTAAAAGCGCCATAAATTAATTCTCATGGTTTGTAAAAACTGCAACTTTTGTGCAAACCAATCAATAAACGCCGATTGCAATTTTATTCTACCACAAATATGTAGAAGAATATAAATCGGCCAAAATGATGTGCATTACCGTAGACTACAGATTCAACACCGAGACCACTTCTAAATGCTTCAAGATATGCACATAGGTTATGGATAACTATATCTGAAATATGATGTCTACCAGATGTTTACCGTGATCCCTTGACTGCTCTGTTCCCTTTTCTGTATATTGATGTAATGCATCGGCGGTTCACCCTTCCCGGGTATTAATAAAGCTTATATTTGCAAAAAAAATCGGCCAAAACTGATGAATACATTTTTTTTAATATATTTATATATTTTTTTGGACATTTATTATAGCAAAAAGTAAAAAAATATTGTTTTTTTTCAAAATTGTCGCTCTTTTTTGTTAATAGTGGTGATCAGAAATGACGCAGAGGTTATCAAATACCACCAAAAGAAAGCTCTATTTGTGGGAAAAAAAGGACGGCAATTTTGTTTGGGTACAACGTCGCACAAGCGCGCAATTGTCAGTTAAAGCGACCCAGTGCCGAATCGCAAAAAGTGCTCTGGTCATTAAGGGGGTAAATCCTTCCGGGGCTGAAGTGGTTTCAACCACCTCACGCCCACTGTATTGACAAATGACAGGCAGACTGCAGCTCACTAGTTCCAGGATGACGTTATATGAAGACGCCCCACTCTATCAGCGCTTGCGCGCCCGCAGGGGAGTGCAGCACGGCGATCAATGGTGTGCTCTGTCTCTGGGACATGGCACATCACCGATCTCGGTAAAGAGCCGATGACGAGGCGCTTTACCCATGTGATAAGCTGTGTGCAATCACAGCTGTGGGGTAGTGGAGATTCCCTCTGTCCTTCCTTCCACAGCTCCAACCTGGAGGCAGAGCCCCCTCAGCCCCAGAGTCCCCTCCCAGGCTCCAAAACACAGCCTCAGCACTCCATCTTCCACCTGACAACAACCACCCCACTGGCAAGGCTCCACCATATTTAAGGGCTGACTCAACCACCCTGCCAGGCTTCCTGCCTGGGGATTGGCCAGATTCCAATAATTATGTAGATCTCAGCCCCTTCGCCTCCACCCACTAGTTTCTAGAAACATCTAGCAGCTTCTAGAACCATGGGGAAGTACCAGAGCCCTTACCTGTAGAGCCCTCCAGCCTGACCTAAGTTAACCACCAACCAGTTCCCAGACTCATACACCTAGTGTGACTCAGAATACATTTTCCTCACACTAGACTGTACACTAGGGGGTGCTACACAATGTAGTGAGTTTTCAAAATGGTTTACCCTGAAAGACTTACAGGATGAGACTTCCAGGCCTTTGAATCTTTCCTCAGCCTTTGCTATTGTTTCCTTTCCAGTCTGGGCCTGAATTTACATTCTTAAATGGAATTTGGTGCTGTGACTAGTGGAAATGTTCTGCTATACTGTAAGGTCATTAATGAGGAATCTGTTCTATTCTCAACAGGAGCAAATTGGGAAAGTCCTGGCTGATTATGAGGTCATCGATGAATTCCTGTTTAGCTTGTCCCAAGAAGATTTCAGCACAAAGTGAGTTTGTAGATGAAGAAACATCATCAGCTCTAACCACAATGGAACTATAAGTTCCAGCAAGCAATAAAAGGGACGTGTGGCTCCACCATGGTTGTAGCTCAGCCATTCCTGGTGTAGAGATACACAATATGATCCCATGGCTGCAGACATCTCACCATCCAACCAATCTATATGGCCAAAAGGGGCTGATGCTTCCAAAAAATGACAATGTTCAGGGGGTTTCCAGTGAATGGTCCTGTTAATACTACAGGATACCAAGTCATTGTAGACAATTGTGCTCCTCCAACCTTGTGGTAACAGTTTGGTGAAGACCCTTTTTTGTTGAACCATGACTGTACTCCTGTGTACAAAGCCACCTCCATGAAGACATGGTTTGACCAGTTTTGTGTGGAGGAACTTAAGTGAGCTGAACAGATCCTTGACCTTAACCCTATTGATTGTCTTTGGGATGAATTGGGAATGCTAACTGCAAGCACTTCTCGGTAGAGTGGAGGCTGTTATAGCTGCAAAGGGGGACCGCTCCATTTTTAATGACCATAGGAGGAAAGCGACTTCATATTTATGGTTTTGTAATGGGATGATGTATAGGCTTATAGAAGTATGATGGTCAGGTGCACCATCCACCTCCATAAATGGTTTGACCAGTTTAGTGTGGAGAAACTTGAGTGTCCTGCACAGAGCCCTGACTTCAACCCTACTGAAAACCTTTTGGATGAATTGAAATGCCAATTGTGAGCCAGGCCTTGAGGCCCATAAGGCCTGATGTGTGAACCAGGTCTTTTTTTGGTGCCCAACATGAGACCTGATATGTGAGCCAGGTCTCTTTTTTTGGTGCCCAACGTGAGGTCTGATGTGTGAGCCAGGTCTATTTTTTGTGCCCAACATGAGACTTGATGTGTGAGCCAGGACTTTTTTCGGTCCCCAATGTGAGGTTTAAAATGTGGAGCCAGGTCTATTTTTTGGTGCCCAATGTCAGGTCTGATGTGTAAACCAGGTCTTTTTTTTGGTGCCCAATGTGTGGTCTGATGTGTGAGCCCTATTTTTTGGTGCCAGACATGAGGTCTGATGTGTGAGCCAGGTCTTCTCATCCAACATCAGTACACTTGGGTGTTCTGCTCAGAGCCCTTACCTCAACTCTACTGAATACCTTTTGGATGAATTGAAATGCCAATTGTGAACCAGGTCTTTTTTTTTTTTGGTGCCCAATGTGAGGCCTGATGTGTGAGCCGGGTCTTCTTATCCAACATCAGTACCTGACCTGACAAATAGGCACAAATTCCCAAAGACACCCTCCAAAATCTTGTGGAAATCCTTCCAAAAGAATGGAGTATGTTATAGCAGCAAAGGGTGGGAAACTTCATACTAATTGCCATGGTTTTGCAATAGGATGTCCAACAAGCTCATATAGGAGTGAATATCGGGTGATGGTCAGGTGTCTACATCCTTCTGGCCATATAATGTATTTATTAGTCATTTCTGAAACACTAGGACTTCTGTGAGTCTTTTGTTGTCTTCCATTGTTAGGTGGGCCATCATTGCTTGGCCACACAAGATTATGACCACCATGGAAACCGTCCGAGAGCAGCACTTGGAGGATGAGGAGCGCTTCCGGAAAATCCAGGTCATGGACCAGAACAATTTCTTGGAGCGTATGGACTCTGTGCAGGTCAGTTACAAATGTGCTACCAATCAGTAGGTGATGTAATCCAAATGTCCATCTATCCCCTCCCCCTGACAGTGCCAACTCTCATTATTCCCAGATGGTAGTGGCCGGATTCTCCACTCACACTGATATAACTCGCGCTCATGAGATCGCCAATGAAGTTCGACGAGTCCACAAGCAGCTGAAGGATTCCCAGCAGTTGGCGCAAATGTACAACAACCGAGAGAGACTGTTTGGCCTGCCTGTGACCAATGTGAGCATGGTCTATATAATACAAATGGCTGCCTATAACATTCCCAGATATGTATCTGAAGGCTCCCAAACCAGAAAATAGAACTCCAGTTACATATAATATTTTGATATAACATCCTTTATGATTATTGTCACCTAATGCACTTTTTCACAATCCTTTCTGTTTACTCACCAGTATGACAAGCTTCTGAAACTGGTGAAAGACTTCCAGCCCTTCCGGGATCTCTGGACCACTGTGTCGGACTGGATACGTTGGTACGATAGCTGGATGAATGACCCTCTCACCGCCATCGACGCCGAACAGCTTGAGAAGAACGTGATGGAGTCTTATAAAAACATGCACAAATGCGTCAAATATTTCCGTGATATACCAGGTAAGCTCACGGCATGTGGGAAAAATGGCTGCCACTCCCCAGCCTTCATCTTGTGAACAGACACAGTATGTGGATGTGACTGGGGATGAGCAACATTTCAGGAAAGCTTTGGTTGTGTTTGGTGGTTTGTAAGGGTGCAGTTAGCTTTAAATTGCTACTGAGAGTTAAGGAGGCTCCTTCAACCTATCCTGACCTGTTCTTTTGTCAAAAAACATTAACCCTAAAGGTAATATTTATCCTAACCTTAACCCTAAAAGTACCCTTAGAGTAACCTGTCAGTCTCTAAAATTATCCTACTTGAAGATCAATGCAAGGAAGGAGCCATTATACTCACCTTTTTGGGTGCCCATGCCTCCTACCATCCTTGCATTCCAGCACAGTCCAGAAGACATTTTTCTAATTGGCAGTGTTTGGTGCCTTCGTCCCCTGCCTATGGTTCACTCCACTGACCCCTACCACACTACAGGACATAGCTGTGGCGTAGAAGTTGGAGGATGGAACCAAATTGCATGGTGGACATGTGCATCCAGCAATTTCAGATGTGCTGAATGAAAGGGAAGGTAGGAGACACAGGCCACCAAATAGACTATAATGGCTCTTGTCTTGCAGGGAACTTCAAGTAGGTTTTTTTTTCTGGAGGCCAAAAGGGTCTCTTTAACTGAAATTACCTAACTTATTCCTAGATATAAGAACACAGTTTTCAACATTGCTATCTTAAAGATTCATCTGCCTGTTGTGTCTTTACCCCCAGCCTGCCAGGAAGTAGCACAGGACATCAAAGGGCGCATTGAAGAGTTTAGGCCATACATCCCATTAATCCAAGGCTTGCGCAACCCCGGCATGAGGAACCGTCACTGGGAGATGCTGTCCGAGCAGATACAGATTAACGTCAAGCCCAAAGCCAACCTGACCTTCACCCGCTGCCTGGAGATGAAGCTTCAAGACCATATCGAGGCCATCGCTAAGGTGGCAGAAATTGCCGGGAAGGAATTCTCTATTGAGCAGGTACAGTAGCTTGTCTGCCAGCTTTGTTAACTTACTTAGGCTTAGTTCCTCCTGGTAAATTTGGCACAATGGGCAGTAAGTGCTTTCCATTTAAATCTGTCAGCCAATTTGGCCTCGTCCTATGGGACATGGATGGCTTTCAGGTCCATTTTAAAAATGTATCAACAGGTTGTCAGCGGTCTTCGTTTTTCTGCTTTTTTCTGACTGGTGGCATCTAGCACATTGTCATTTTGGGTATGCAGTGGTTGGGTAGGCACAGGATATGTCATCCAACCATAGCACCTGACTGGTGACAATACCTTCAAGCTTCTGAAAACCAATGCATTTCAAGATTTCCTCATTTTTGGTAGGCTTGTCTGGCTGCATGAGTTCAGTCTTTGAGCCATTTTTTTTTTTAATCTTCCAAGTTTTGCTGGTGTATATGGCAGTGGAAATAACAATAATAGGGTATAGGTGCACCTTCACAGTTGTAGTGAGAGAAGGTGTAGACTAAATTTGATGTAAACGCTGGAAGATTACTGGAACAAGCTGCCTTGTCAGTACTACACTGAACATCCTTCTACATACCTCATTCAAGCACCAGCTTTGTTAAAGAACACCTGTATGCCTAAGCACACTGGTGGCAGTTATCCTCAAGACATACTGTATAGGACAATCTATTTACTCATATCTTGTTCCTGGTGAACTTTTGACATCGGTATGATGAGGTTTGCCAACAGTGAGGAGATTGTTCTAGCAGGTCTTACATCCATGACAATTTAATATGGGTCCTCGAAATCACCAAATTTCCAGGTTATCTAATGTTATATAAAACTGTGGACCTGCTAGAGTAGATAGTCAAAAGACTTCAGATGTTTTATAGGTTTCTGTGGAGATCAAGGACATGTCATTGACTTTAGGCTGCTGGGGCCCGAGGGTCACACAATAGGCACCAAAGGTTCAAAGTTTGGGCATTAGGGATGTAATGGGACATAGATCTTTCCAGGGACATTTCATTGACTATTGGCTGCTGGAGCTCAAGGGCCATACAATAGGCATCATAAAGGGTTACATGTTGACATTAGGGATGCAGTGTGGCTTAGATCTTCCCAACATAGCTTCCTAGGAAATCAGCTACAGCAAGTCTTCCAGCATGGCTGCCTCTGCTGTTTATAAATGACAGGTACACTTTTTGGAATGACCCACTCATCAGTTTCTTTTTCCTGTCCCACAGGCTCTGGATAAGATGGAGGGCGAGTGGGCCTCAGTATTGTTCACTGTCTTGCCATATAAAGAGACGGGAACCTTCATACTGAAGAGCCCTGAAGAAGCCTCTCAGCTTCTGGATGACCATATTGTAATGGCCCAGAGCATGTCCTTTTCACCATACAAAAAGCCTTTTGAGGAACGGATCAGCACATGGGAGAGCAAACTTCGCTTGACACAGGTACTGAAAGAAGAACCCTAGTGCATGCTAATTGTCCATAGCATAACATAATCATAACAATTTAATGATTTCAGAAAAACAAAAGCTGTTGGGTCATTTTGGCTTTAATGATGCTCACAGGCATATGGAAGAATTCAAACAAGGGCTTTATTATTTATGTAAAGTTCAGGCCAAACACAGACCCAGATGTCCAGTGCGTGATTAATGGAATTTACAGGAATTAATATCTTGATCCAAATTCCTCTGCTTTTCTATCACCAGGACGTACTGGAAGAGTGGCTGACCTGCCAGCGCTCCTGGCTCTACCTGGAACCCATATTCAGCTCTGAGGACATCAACCGTCAACTGCCGGTGGAGAGCAAACGTTACCAGACCATGGAGAGGACCTGGAGAAAGATAATGCGGAACGCAGAGGAGAACAAACAGGTCAGATGATACTTTGTAACCCGGGTGCCCACCCTTTTGGCAATAATGCCCTTCCTTTATGTATAAACCGTGAGTGTTTAAAGGGATTAGGGAAACTATAATGTATTTTCAGTAACTATCCATTTTAAGTCATTTTTACCTGTGTGTGTTTACGCTGACTACATTTAACTAGCAGGGGCCATTGACTAAAAGCAACTTAGGGCCCACAGTACAATTAATCCACCACACCCTAACCCCTAACCCTTTAATTATCCCTAACCCTAGCCCCTAACCCTTTCTTTTTCCATAACCCTAGCCCCCAAACCTTTCTCTAACCCTAGCCCCCAACCCTTTCTCTAACCCTAGCCCCCAACCCTTTCTTTATCCCTAACCTTAGCCCCTAGCCCTTTCTATATCCCTAACCCTAGCCCCTAACCCTTTCTTTATCCCTAAACCTAGCCCCCCAACCCTTTCTTTATCCCTAACCCTAGCTCCCAACCCTTTCTCTAACCATAACCCCCAACCCTAACCCTTCAGAAATGCTTGAAGAACCCATATCAGAAGAAAAACATTTGGGGCATATACTGACACTTACACATGATTCCATTTAACTGACAGAGGCCCTTGACTGAAAGCCACACAGGGCCCAAGGTACAGTTAATCCACCACACCCTAACCCTCTAACCCTTTCTCTAACCCTAATCACCAACCCTAACCCTTCAGAAATGCTTCTCAACCCACATCAGAAGTAAAACGTAGATGCATATGTATGCTTACTCTTGCATGATTCATTCTACTGCCAAGGGACCCTTGACTGGAACCCAAGGTAAATTAATCCACCACACCCTAACCCTTGCTCTAGCCCAAACCCCCAAGCCTAACCCTTAAGAAATGCTTTAAGAACCCATATTAGAAGTAAAACATAGATTTGTGTATATGCTGACTATTATTTAAAGGGTTGGCAAACTGTGGCCCTCCAGAAATTACGTAACTACAAGTCCCAACATGCCTATGCCTTTGTGAGTCATGCTTGTGGCTGTCAGTCCTGCAATGCCTCATGGGACATGTAGTTCCACCACAGTTGCAGGGCCTCCCGCAGTTTAAGCATGATTCCATTAAACCAGCAGGGGCTCTTGGCTGAAAGCAACCTGGAGCCCTGGGGGATAATAATTCCATTGCCATTCTGCTGATATTATGAATGGTGTGTGATGGGTGTCTATGCTCAATTCAGGATCTGGTGAAATGCTTTGACCAAGTTTTTGAGTGGTAATCTAAGTATTGGTTTGCAGGTGATCTCCCTCTGCCCAGACCCTCGTCTGCTGGAGAGCCTGCGAGAATGTAACAAGCTGCTAGAACTGGTACAGAAAGGGCTCAGCGAATATCTGGAAACCAAACGAAGCGCCTTCCCCAGGTACCCACCACCGAGCGGCACATACTGCAAACTTCAATTTTATACTAATTTATCTAAAGATAACAGCGATACCTTCACCTTTACAGATTTTACTTCCTGTCTGATGATGAACTCCTGGAAATACTCTCACAGACGAAGGACCCCACCGCTGTGCAGCCGCACTTACGCAAGTGTTTTGAGAATGTAGCGCGGGTGAGACTTTGTAATTAATACAAGGGTATAGGTGGTGTGATGGAATGATTAAAGTACCCACATCTACCAATCAGAAAACGTCATTTATGTTTTTGATTTTTCTAAAATGATGAAAGGTGAAATCTCATTGGTCATTATTGGTTACTGTGTTCGCACATCAACATTGTTCCCCCGTTGTGGTGATTTATGTGGTAATTATGTTTCCATAATGTTTGGATTTTGGCACTTCACATCCTTTTGGGAATTAATATGGAGTTGCTCTCCCTCCCCCCATGGCCATTAATATAGAGTTGCCATCGATGGCCATTAATAGGGCGTTGCCCCTTTGTGGCTATACCATCCTCCACTCTTCTGGAAAGGATTTCCACAAGATTTGAGAGTTTCTGTGGGAATTTGTGTCCATTTGTGAGCTCTGGTACTGATGTTGGATGAGAAGACATTGCTCACCATTGGTGTTCCAGTTCATCCCAAAGGTGTTCAGTTGGGATGAGGTCAGGGCTATGTGCAGGACACTCGAGTTCCTCCACACCAAATTGGTCAAACCAAGTCTTTATGGAGCTGGGTTTGTGCACCTGACCATTATACCTCTATAAGCCTGTATATTATCCCATTTCAAAACCATAGCCATTAATATAGAGTTTCTACAACCCCCCACCACACCATGGTCATTAATAATATTGCAGTTAGCATTCCCAATTCATCCCAAAGATGGTCAGTAGAGTTTAGTTCAGGGCTCTGTGCAGGACACTTGAGTTCCTCCACACCAAACTGGTCAAATCAAGTCTTTATGGAGCTGGCTTTGTACACAAGGGCACAGTCATAGTGGAACAGAGAAGGGTCTTCCTTAAATTGTTACCCCAAGGTTGGAAGTGAACAGTGCTCTTCATGGTACCCTTAGCTGGAAACACCTGAGCTCCATAATTTGGAGAGGATTCCATATAAATTTGCCCATATAGTGTAGAAAAGCATACACTAGATCAGGGATCTCCATACTTAAAACAAAGGGCCAGTTTACTGTTCCACAGACTTTAGGGGGTCAGAATTGTGGCCAATGGGAGTAGAAAATGCTTGGTGGTCAGTGGGAGTAAAACAATTACATAGCTCTTGTCTTCAAGAGGAGCAGAAATATTGCCCTATCTTTGGTATTAGTTGGAGGAATACTGCCCCTTCATTGGTATCAATGGGAAGGATAGTGTCCCATCGTTGGTGTCAGCAGCAGGAATTTTGGTCCATTGTTGGTGTCTAGTTAGAAAATAGTGTCTCGTAGCACTGGGAGGAATAGTGCCTCAGGGGCCAGAAAAAGGCAAGCATTTGGTACCTTTATTTAAATAATATCTTTTCTTGTCCTTCCAGCTTCTCTTCCAGCCAGACCTGCAGATCACCCACATGTATTCTGCAGAGGGTGAGGAGGTCCAAATGTCAACTCCCATCTATCCCACCGGAAATGTGGAGGACTGGTTACTGGAGGTGGAGAAGGTCATGAAAGCCAGTGTGCGGGAACACATCCAAAGAGCAATAAAGGCCTATCCAGAGGTAAGTTGGAGTTACCTTCCCCTCTGACACCCCATAGTTGCCACTTCATCATCAGTTTATTCTCATCCTCTTCTTCTCAGACGCTGCGAACAGATTGGGTAAAGAACTGGCCGGGCCAGGTTGTCATAGCTGGATGTCAGACATTTTGGACAAAAGACGTGTCTGAGGCACTGGAGGCTGGAGACCTGAGCACCCGCCTCTTCCCACAGCTAGAGGCTCAGGTTGGTGACTTCCCACAGGATAGAGGGGGCAATTAGAAGCTCTGACAGTTTTTATTGCATGTGTTCATGTGGGGAAATTCCCTTTGACATCCTGTGAGTGAATCGGGACATGAAGGGAGAGCTGACATTCCCAACAGGCACAATGAGGCTTCAGCTCTTTTCTACCTCATACAATAGAATTCTCCTCTAATTAAAAATATTTTACAAAAGTGAGGGGAACCCTAAATTCACCTACTGTAATTTCATAACTTCCTGTTAGTTTTGCATATTGTGACAGATTTTATTTTCAGACATCTTGTGCACATATTTCTGCCCCATAGCTCAGTGACCTGGTTGCTCTGGTGCGCGGAAAGTTATCTCGCATGCAGCGCAACATTCTCTCTGCTCTGATCGTGATTGAAGTCCATGCTAAGGATGTCGCTGCTCGGCTGATTGAAGAAAATGTCAGCGGCGTTAACGATTTCGAGTGGATATCTCAGCTAAGGTATAGGCACATATAGCTATTACCAATATGGCCACCACTCACTAGAAGACAATCGCTACCTGCTCAGTTCTTCTGATCTTATATAAATAAAATTGAATATATTTCTCAGGTATTACTGGAACCGGGAAGATCTGTATGTGAGAGCTGTTAATGCCGAATTCTTGTATGGCTACGAATACCTGGGAAACACAGGCCGACTGGTCATAACTCCTCTGACGGACAGGTGGGCACATGGTCTACTGTAAAACAATTGCTAAAGTCATTAATATTATGCATAAAAAAAAAACAAAAGGAAATTACAGACTTTAATGGTACCAAGTAAAACATACGCATAGAAAAATTACAAACAGCTTATTACATGGTTAAAAAAAAAAAAAAATAGGCAAACAAATCTCAGATTTTTGCACAGGATCACTTTATGAAGAAATTAACGCATAAGGACTGTTATTTAGGATTATCACTGGTCACACAATAAGGATGAATTATATTTTTGAACTATGAATTGTGGTACTGTATACGGTTTAACACTGGCCACATCCTTGGTAATATGAATATAGAATAAGATTTCATATTCATTGTTTTTTACTATATATATTTTGTGGAGCACTTTCACTTTATTATTTAAGGTGTATTGATTCATTGCGCTGTGTTTTTAGGTTTTTCATAGTTTGGTTATTGTCATGAGCAGCAGCAATACGTTTGTTTTATAAGATATAGATATTGGCACATTTAGCGTGGGTTAATTAATTATTGCAATCTCTGATTTTGTTAAAGCAGCCTATGTAAAGGTGTTACATTCAAATTACTCCTTGGTCTGGTATGATCCAAGAGGTTGACGTGTTTCACACAACATGCTTCTTCAGGACCTTATTGTTTGGAGATGAGGGTGGATAACCTGAGAAATACAGCAAAAACCAATCCCAGATAATATGATTCTAAGCTTCAATAGGGAATTTGATGAGTTAATGGTTAACACATACACTGATGGCATTATTGACAAGGAGATATATGAGGCTATTTTGGTACCTCATCCTAGGATTCCGTCTTTTTATGCGTTGCCGAAAACCCATCAGAGTCTAAAGAATCCACCGGGGAGACCAATTATATTTGGAATTGGTTCAAAAACGGGAAGGCTAGTAGACTGGTGGATGCCTTTTGAGCCCCCATGTTGTGAGTCTGCCATCTTATATTCAAGATACTCTTGATCTGCTTTGAAAGCTGGATGGTATGGTGATACCACCATATTGCCTCTTGGTGTCCATAAACGTAGAGGCCCTATACTGCAGTATCCCCCATTCTTTGGGGGTTACTGTAGTTGATAACATTTCTCAGTGGAAGAGAAACTGTGGCTAGGGCTTTTAGTGGGTTTATTTTGGAAGTGCTCAGTAATAATGTTTTCACATTTGATGGCTCCCACTTCCTCCAGGTGCAGGGGTGGGGATGGGGACATGTTGTGCCCTATTGTATGCCAACCTGTACCTGGGGACGGTGGGAGCGTGAACTCTTTTTTGATGAGTCATTGTCACAGTATCTGTCCAACATTTTATGCTGGTACAGATACATTGATGACATATTCATGTTGTGGGGCTCTGATGAGTCATTGTCCCGGTATCTGTCCAACATTTTATGCTGGTACAGATACATTGATGACATATTCATGTTGTGTGGTTCTGTAAGTCATTGTCCTGGTATCTATCCAACATTTCACGCTGGTACAGATACATTGATGACATATTCATGTTGTGGGGTTCTGATGAGCAAGATTTGAAGGATTTCATGTCAGTGTTAGGACTTGTTTTAATTGGAAATGTATGATGCATATAGTTAGGATGTGTTACAAATAATGGCAGCAATAATGACATCTAATATTGTTCATTAATATTATGTGACATTATGGTGAAAGAGCACTTGGGAGAGGTTCTGAATCATTTAAATGATAGTGTGGCAGCTTTTTACTGCCTGGTGGAGCCAAAATAGGGTCTGTGGGAGAGTCATCTTGTAGAGAATAAAAAGATGAGAGCAACAAGCCATAGGGATTGGTCCAGATAATAAATTTTACACGTCTCAAAAAAGAATCTACCGGGGCATCCCAGACTATTGAGCAAGCTTCTAATCCATGCTCATTGGGGTTTAACATTTAGGATTAACCACCAATACACTCACGCAATGATTCTAAGCCCTGATAAGGATTATATGCATAAACCCCCAAAATGTGTTTGCCGTTAACTATCGATAGACCCTTTTATTTGGAAAAGAGCCCATGGAGAAGAAACATGAAAATATGGCACCACATCCCAAGCATGAAAATAGGATACACCAAAAGAGAAAAAAGGGACTTTGAAGGTGCAAAATATTACCTTAAAGAGGAAGTAAACCCTGATGGGTTTTACTTCCTCTTTATTACCCTGCAAAGTAAAAGCATAATGGACTAGTATGCATCACATATTAGCCCATTATGTGGCACTTACCTCAGAATGAGGCCCGCGTTGTCCCCACTCCAGGCCGCATTCATGACTATTTAAGAGGGCTGGACTGGAAGGGAGCATGTGTCTTTTAGACACATACCCCCTTCTATGACACTGTAGTGAGAGGACAGCCTCCACTGCAGCATTTTTATTGGACAGCTTGGACCAATAGTACTTTACCAAGGCTCCAAGCTGTCCATTGAGCTCAGTACCTCTGACAAGAAGTCATCCTCTCAGTCTGCTGCAAACAATGCATGCCAACTTGTATTTAAACTGGTCGCTCTGTATGTAGCTTCTGACAGGCTGCGCATAGAGCCCTGTATCTCCAGAACCATAGGAGGAGCCCCAAATTTTGTCCAGTGGAGGGGTAGGACTTCGGCTATCTACCCCCTAAATTTAGGATCTCTGTGACCCCAGGTCACCAAACTACGACCCTCAAAGGGCAATCTTTTTTGGGGGGTTTTTTTTTTTTTTTGTTATGTTCATGGCAGGTGAAGCTCTGCCTCATCTGCCTCCCCTAACTGCACGTCCCTGATGTCCATGCACATTAGGATGATCAGAAGCATATTTTGAGCTCAACGTTTAGAAGGAGGAAAATAAACCCCTTCTGGTTTGCGTTTCTGGTTGGAGCTCACTGGCAGAAAAAAATGTAAAACTCTCCTAAACTTGTATAAACTTTGTACAAAAAACTTTCTATATGAGTGCTTTTTTTTTCTGCCAAGGGAACTGGCATTTTTTTTTAAGCCCAGTGTGCATGAAGCCTAAGAAATCACATAATATATCCATGAAGTGTAGCAGACATATACTATGCAGGGAATAATCTAGCAGGAACCTGTTTCGCAAAATGCTTCTTCAGGGGAGCCTAATACAAACCATTTAGGAAACTGAATGTGAATGGTGCTGAACCCTAATTAGAAATGTGTAAACACCCCTACATTGGTAATAGGTAAAAAGCAAAACAAAAAAAGTTGTATATGGCAAAAGGAGAGCCACTGCTGTTCGCCAATATATAACGTGTATGACAGATCAAGGGTTATACCAACACGGCATTTTCGGATCTAGCAGCAGTTCACTTTATATAGTTAAGAATAGGATCACCCAGTTCACTGCATGCAGTAAAGTTAAGAATAGGATCACCCAGTCCAAGATAATAAATGGATTTACTGCCAAGGTTCTTGTACCAAGATGAATGGTCCAAAAGGGCAGCCAGGTCCAATGACAAGCAGTATAGTCCCCGCTAAGACCTTTTATTGTGACAAATCAAAAATTATATCTGGAACGATCTACTGTACATGGCTTGCTATGCTCATTCTTTCATTCAATACAATCAGTATAATATGAATCTATTCTGTTCCTTGTGAATTGGGAACTCAGGTGCTACCTTACCCTGACGGGAGCTCTACATCTAAAGTTTGGAGGTGCCCCTGCCGGACCTGCTGGCACAGGGAAAACAGAGACCACAAAGGACCTGGGTAAGGCTCTGGCAATCCAGACTGTTGTCTTCAACTGCTCCGACCAGCTAGACTTCATGGCCATGGGCAAATTCTTCAAAGGTCTAGCCAGGTGGGTGAACAATGACTGCTTTCAATAGATGTTTTCTAGATGGACTTAAGTGGATAGAGTGGTAAATTTGTTTTTCTGATGGCTTCGTACAGCTCTGGCGCCTGGGCATGCTTTGATGAATTTAACCGTATTGACATCGAGGTCTTGTCTGTGGTGGCCCAACAAATCACCACCATCCAGAAGGCTCAACAGCAGAGAGTGAGTTACTGGACCTTCACTTCCAGTCTTTCTTCCTTTTTCTATTTTCCTTCTTCTGGTTCCTTCTGGTTTTCGAGTTGCTATATTGTCATCCTTTACAAACTTCTAACAATTGTTCTACTGCTTTTATTTCTGTTCTTTCACTCCACGTGTCGCCTTCTCCAATACTCATTAATGAAAGTGGGTGGAGACCCTCAAATCATTAATTTATTTCCCAGAAGCCAACTTGCCACCAACTGTCCACCCAAAGTCACTGGTTTGTAATCAAGACTAAACCTAAATATAGAGCCGTTTATCCAACTGTCCATCCAGAGCCTCTGGTTTATAGATCAGATACATCCTAAATATAGAGCCATTTATGCAACTGTTCATCCAGAGCCTCTGGTTTATAGATCAGATATATCCTAAATATAGAGCCATTTATGCAACTGTCCACCCAGAGTCTCTGGTTTATAGATTAGATACATCCTAAATATAGAGACATTTATCCAACTGTCCACCCAGAGCCTCTGGTTTATACACTGGATGCATCCTAAATATAGAGAGATTTATCCAACTGTCCATCCAGAGCCTCTGGTTTATAGATCAGATACATCCTAAATATAGAGACATTTATCCAACTGTCCATCCAGAGCCTCTGGTTTATAGATTAGATACATCCTAAATATAGAACCATTTATCCAACTGTCCATCCAGAACCTCTGGTTTATAGACCGGATGCATCTTAAATATAGAACCATTTATCAAAATGTTCATCCAGAGCCTCTTGTTTATAGACCAGATACATCCTAAATATAGAACCATTTATCCAACTGTCCACCCAGTGCCTCTGGTTTATAGACCGGATGCATCTTAAATATAGAGCCATTTATCCAACTGTTCATCCAGAGACTCTGGTTTATAGACTGGATTCATCCTAAATATAGAGCCATTTATCCAACTGCCCATCCAGAGACTCTGGTTTATAGACCCGATACATTCTAAATAAAGAACCATTTATCCAACTGTCCATCCAGATTGCACATCATTTGCTTTTATTTCCCATATCATATGCAACCCTCTCTATCCCCCTACATTGTCTTCCTCTTTATACTTCTTAATTTCTGTTGTCACTTTAGGTTGACCGTTTCATGTTTGAAGGAACGGAGATCCCGTTGGTGTCTACTTGTGCCGTTTTTATCACCATGAACCCTGGTTATGCGGGCCGTACAGAACTACCTGATAATCTGAAGGTGAGATTGGTATACAAGCAATGGGGTTGATCTGGGACCCAACCAGAGGGGAAGTCTTCCAATGGTGGCACCTGTTCTGGTGACAACTAAGAAAGGAACTCCCCTCACTTTGAAGAGATTTGACATGAGAAAGCCAACACGTTTCGGGGCTCAAAGCTTCTCTTCATTAGGGCTAAAAAAAATCCTTAATGAAGAGGGAGTTTTAGACCCTTGAAATGCATTGGCTTTCTCTTCTGACCTTTCCTCTTTACAGGACTCACTTTAGATTTGTAGCGCTCTCATCCTTTGCATATTCATTATACTACTCTAGGGACCCACAAGGAGACCCCGGCTGACAGAGAGCTTTCTCTAAGAGTATGAATTTCTCCTATTCTTGGGTCCACCAACACGTCTTTTGTTGAATTATAATCTGTGCAAATGTTTCTGCTCTTCTGCTCAGCACCAGCCTGCATCTCATAATCCCTTTCCCCTTTTAGGCTCTCTTCCGTCCCGTTGCAATGATGGTGCCGGATTACGCCATGATTGCGGAGATCTCTCTTTATTCCTTTGGCTTCGATAACGCCAAAATCCTGGCCAAAAAAATCACCACGACTTTCAAACTGTCCTCTGAACAACTCAGTTCCCAGGTAAGACACAGCTTTGCCATTACCATTTTCTGATCACTGGGGGGAGGGGAGACTGAGGAAATGCTTCCTCCTCCTTCTACAAAGTTCAGTCTGATCACTGGGGGAGGGGGGACTGAGGAAATGCTCCCTCCTCCTTCTACAAAGTTACAATGTACAGTCTGATCACTGGGGGGAGAGGAGACTGAGGAAATGCTCCCTCCTCCTTCTACAAAGTTACAAAGTTCAGTCTGATCAATGGGGGAGAGGAGACTGAGGAAATGCTCCCTCCAACTTCTACAAAGTTACAATGTACAGTCTGATCATGGGGGAGTGGAGACTCAAGAAATGCTTCCTCCTGCCTGCAGCAGACTGATGACATCATCTCAGCCTAGGCAAAGTCACTGACTGAAGCTCAAGGATGGTTTTTAATGATAAAAGGTAGGTCTTTTGTGAATAATGATCCTGTTGCTGTATATTGCTATGTGTTAGGGATTTATTCATGTAGATTTAAAAAGTTACTGAGAGGTCCACTTTAATTTGCCCAGACCCCCTAATGCCTCTCTAATGCCTCTACTTTGTCTCCTAGGATCACTATGATTTTGGAATGAGAGCCGTTAAGACCGTCATATCTGCTGCTGGAAACCTAAAGAGAGAAAATCCAACTATGAATGAGGTGAGCAAACAAGAACATTCCTCGGTTGGGGAGGCTTCAAGTATTGGGGTACCCAAGTCCTTCTCAGCCAATAATTTCCCACGACTGACCTAGTGGTCCCCTGCCCACATGGTCCCCGAGAGGCACAAGGCCGGCTCTCCATGTTGTTGCCTCTGTTCAGAAAATACAGTGCAATGTGTCTTAAAGACTTTGAAGACTTTGAAAATCTTCAGTCCCATCATGCCTTGCCAGCTGCTTTGCCACAATAAGGGGTTTAATTTATAAAACTTATTTGGGGAATGTCAAAATTATTTAATGCCTGGACCTAACAAATTCTGGACATATTTTGCTTAATACAATAATGTCCTATGTTCATCAGCTCCATCTAGTGGACATAATATACATATTTTCCTGAAATACCTCAATCAGGCAAACACTGCATTATTGCCACTAGATGGAGCTGCTGATCATAGAAAATCAACATATTAAGCAAAATTCAGAATTCATGAGGTCTAGGCAAATGATTGTGACTTTTGTCTAATTATTAATATTTTCATAGACCCCCTAAGAGTTTCTTCTTTTACCTTCCCACAGGAGCTGATCTGTCTCCGAGCGATCCGAGACGTTAATGTCCCCAAATTCCTTCAGGATGACCTGAAGCTCTTCAGTGGGATTGTGTCAGACCTTTTCCCCCGGATTGAAGAGGTACCCATTGATTATGGAAGCCTGGAAGAGGCGATTCGTAAAACGTGCATCCAGGGAAACCTCAAAGACGTAGATGGTGAGCAGACTTATTAAAATAACTTTATTGTTCAAAACTCAAAGTGAAACTTCGAAAGCAGGGACGTCATAGATGAAAGACTGCTTTTTTACTGATGGGTTTTCTCACAAATAATTCAAGGAAGCACACTGCAAATTTGTTTTTCTTTGTGTTTTAGGTTTTGTGACAAAGTGTATCCAGCTGTATGAGACCACCATAGTGCGGCATGGACTGATGCTCGTAGGGCCAACCGGTTCTGGGAAGTCACAGGTATCTCACTCTTTACATTTTTGTAAAGTCCAGTTCAAGTCACAGGAATAATTTTGCAGTCAAATAAACTTTGTAATGGTAGGCTCCATTTTTATAGTCTTACATTCCCTATTACAGCAGTTATAAATATGGCTGTGCATTCCAATAGGCAGCTGAGTTAGACCCAATGCATGCAGCAGTCAGCACTCAGTAACAGAATTGGTCAGACATGCCCTCTGTCCAGCTAGAAACCTCTCTTTCTGGTCAGACATGCTCTATCCAATTTCTTCATTGTAAGGTTGTGTGAGAACACTTGTTTTAAGGGGTGTGGTTGTGATGAGAGGTGTGACTGTTACTAAGCTCTGTTAGCACAGAGTAGAGGAGTGGAAGTGCTCTGATGAGGGGTGTGACTGTTACTAAGCTCGGAAAGCACAGAGCACTGGAGTGGAAGGGCTGTGAAAAGGGACATGGCCATTGCTAAGCTCTGCCAGCACAGAGCACTGGATTGGAAGGGCTGTGATAAGGGATGTGGCCATTACTAAGCTCTACCAGCACAGAGCACTGGAGTGGAAGGGCTGTGAAAAGGGATGTGGCCATTACTAAGCTCTGCCAGCACAGAGCATGGGAGTGGAAGTGCCTTGATAAGGGATGTTGCTGTTACTAAGCTCTGCCAGCACAGAGCACTGGAGTGGAAGGGCTGTGATAAGGGACGTGGCTGTTACTAAGGTCTGCCAGCATAGAGGACTGAAGTGGAAGGGCTGTGATAAGGGATGTGACTATTACTAAGCTCTGCCAGCACAGAGCACTGAAGTGGAAGGGCTGTGAAAAGGGATGTGGCCATTACTAAGCTCTACCAGCACAGATCACTGGAGTGGAAGGGCTGTGATAAGGGATGTGACTATTACTAAGCTCTGCCAGCACAGAGCACTGGAGTAGAAGGGCTGGGATCAGGTACATGGCTGTTACTAAGCTCTGCCAGCATAGAGCACTGGAGTGGAAGGACTGTGATAAGGGACGTGGCTATTACAAAGCTCTGCCAGCATAAAGTACTGTAGAAGAAGAGCTGTGATAAGGGTGTCACTGTTACTAAACTCTGCCAGCACATGATAAGGATGGGACTGTTAGCAAGCTCTGCCAGCACAGAGCACTGGAGTGGAAGGGCTGTGATAAGGATGGGACTGTTAGTAAGCTCTGCCAGCACAGAGCACTGGAGTAGAAGGGCTGTGATAAGGGTATGACTGTTACTAAGCTTTGCCAGCACACAGCACTGGAGTGGAAGGTCTGTAATAAGGGTGTGACTGTTACTAAGCTCTGCCAGTACAGAACAGTGGAGTGGAAGGGTAGAAAGCAGAGACAAAAATGTATTTTAAGGCAAGCCCATGCAAAAATTAGTCATAAATCATAACACTGGGCTTCCGGAGTATTAAGGAATGGAAAGGACTGTGAATTCAGTAAATTTGGACTCCTTGTTTCCTCAAGTCTCAGCTAGCCTCTGTCTGGCAGGACATGGAAGGAGTCATAGTTCCTCAACAGCTAAAAACTTAAAGGACATGTCTGCCTGTATTGGGCGGGGAATGGATACAATTGGTGGTTTCATTTTATTTTCTTCCTTTATAATTTTTCTCTTCCTTTGCACCATAGTGGTTTTTCATTAATCTGTTTTTTATTATTCATATTATTTTTTTCTGTTCCTTTAGTGTTATAAGATCCTTGCTGCGGCCATGTCGTCTCTTAAGGGTCTCCCATCAGTCAGCGGTGGGACTTATGAGACCGTTCACTACTACATCCTGAACCCCAAGTCCATTACCATGGGTCAGCTTTACGGGGAGTTTGATCTGCTGACGCATGAATGGTGAGGGATGCATCTTTCCCAGAATTACAGACTTTCTATGTGTCATGTGTGTGTGTGGTAGTGTTGGGACTCATAAAAGTGAGATATTGGTGCTTTTGGGTTTGCCCCAGAGAGAGTCCTCCTTCACAAAGGCAAACAGTGGAGACCTTGTTCCGGTACTGGGCTACTGCTCCACTTAAAGCGGAGGTCCGCCTGCCGCCGCCGCCCCTTTAAAAATTAAAAGCCAGCAGCTACACATACAATAGCTGCTGACTTTTAACTTTAGGACACTTACCTGTCCTCCGGTCCAGTGATGTCGGCACCGCCTACCGATCTTCGGATCGGTGAACAAGTGCTGCCGCTGCCTTCGAGGGTAAGGGAACCCGGACATGTAGCCGTTTGGCTTCACGGCCAGGTTCCTACTGCACATGCGCAAACCGCCGGTGCGCTTTCCCATTGGCGGTGGCGGAGGAGGGAGCACAGCTGCTGACAGCCGTGGCCGTCGGCCTGAGTTCCTGGATCTGTGGAAAAGGACACCTGTCAAAGGTGTCCTCTTCCCCCTCCCCCCTAAAAGGTGCCAAATGTGACATGGGGGGGGGGGGGGACCGAACAGTGGAAGTTCCACTTTTAGGTGGAACTCCGCTTTAAGAGGAGAAGAGATCAAATCATTGGGGTGAGTGTTGAGGAACACCCAAGATAAAAGTTCATGAGACTTATCTGAGAGAATCAAGAGAAGCCAACGGGTTTTGGGGGAAGTGCCTCCCCCTTCATCAGGACTACAAGTGTTAGATACACCAAAGCTTTACCTATAAATGTCAGTATCCAGATATATTATGTAGATTTAGGGAAGAACCCAGGCCTTTCTCAGCTGTGAACATCTACACAGAGAAAGTTTTCGGGGTGAGTGATGAGGAGCACCCAATATAAAAGTTTGTGAGTCCTAAACATTTATTTGACAAAGAGAATCAAGAGAAGCTAATGGGTTTCAGGGGAAATGCTTCCCCCTTCATCAGGGCTAGCGCATAGAAAAATAAAACATGATATAAATAAATGTCAGGATTCAGGAACATCAAAGCTATTTGTAGCTTGTACATGAAATGGAACACAAAAAGTAAATAAAAAATAATAAAAATAGTGGTGCATTTGGTGGGTTTAAGGATTGACCAGCAGATGCGCCATGATTATTATTATTATTATTTTTATTACTTTTTGTGTTCCATTTCATGTACATGCTACAAATAGCTTTGATGTTCCTGAATCCTGACATTTATTTATATCATGTTTTATTTTTCTATACACTAGCCCTGATGAAAGGGGGAGGCATTTCCTTCCCCCGAAACACATTAGCTTCTCTTAATTCTCTTTGTCAAATAAATGTTTAGGACTCACAAATAGAGTTGAGCGGACACCTGGGTGTTCGGGTTCGGTGGGTTCGGCCGAACTTCGCGAAAAAGTTCGGGTTCGGTACGGAACTTGACCCCGAACCCCATTGAAGTCAGTGGGGACCCGAACTTTTTGGCACAAAAATGACTGTAAAAAAGTCCTGGAAAGTGCTAGAGGGCTGCAAAAGGAAGTAAAATGATTTTAGAACAATAATCTGTCCCTTACAGAAACAGCAGGAACCTCTCCCTATAGAACTAGGAGATGATTTTAGAACAATAATCTGTCCCTCTAAGCAGTAGACTCTACCTAATCCAGTCAGATCGTTCTGTAATGCAGGTTGAGTTGTTATTAGATCTGCAATCTGTCCCTCACAGCGCCGGCAGCATCCTCTCCCTACACTAACCTGAGAGCATGTGACATGCAGCACTACGTGACTCCAGCTTATATAGAGGCTGGGTCACATGATGCACTGGCCAATCACAGCCATGCCATTAGTAGGCATGGCTGTGATGGCTTCTAAGGGTAAACCAGTTAAACGCTTGTTGATTGGCTGCCCTGCAGCTATTCATCAGGCGCAGTGTTGCCAACCTCCCGCAGAATTTTTTACTGGCAAAACATGGAATATTTACTGGCGAAGCACATTTTTTTACTGGCAACCTGAAAAATAACTGAACTCCTATTAAAAACTAAGACAATTGATATTTAAACACAACATGGAAACACTGACAATACCCATATCAAGTAGTTTGCCCGGTTTACACTTAAAAAGTCAGCACAGAATGACAAATTATCAGACCCTGATATTTATAGACAATTGTAAAAATCACTGATTTTTACAAACTGTCAGTAAATTTACTGGCGCTTGGCAACACTTAACAGGCGGGATCAAATACCCGAACCCAAACTTTTTTTCAAATGTCCGGGTCACGGACACCCCAAAGTTGGGTACGGACCCGAACTTTACAGTTCTGTTTCGCTCAACTCTACTCACAAACTTTTATATTGGGCGCTCAACACTCACCCTGAAAACCTTCTCTGTGTAGATGTTCACAACCTGGATTCTTCCCTAAATCTACATAATATATCTGGATACTAACATTTATAGGTAAAGCTTTGCTGTATCTAACACTTGTTTAGTAAATTAATGCTTTCCAAAACTTCTTTACTTTTGCAACAGTTTTAAAAATAATATACTGTATGTTTTCATGAAAGCTGGGTGTGCCAAGAACTCCCTATCTGGCCACCTTAATGTCTGCCCATTGACATGAGTATTCTGGTGTAGCAGTACCCGCTAAGTGTCCTATATAGATGATTCCAAACCTTTCCAATTGGTGTTAATCAAAAATGTTGTCTTTCACTGATGAGACCTTTTTATTTTCATCAAATCCCCAGTATTTTTTTTTTTTTGCTATACTTGCATTCCATAAATAATCCAAATTTGATTTGTATCCTCCAATATAATTTGTAATCATCCTGATATGATTTGAATTTTTGATAAGCCTCAAAATTGTTATGATGACTGCAATATAACAAGCAAAGCACCCTTCAGGAACACCCCATGGGATACAGGAACAGCTGACTAAGAGTCCGAGATCTCACCTTACTTTGGAACTATTGTCTAACGCTTTTCTCTGTTGGTTCCCAATACAGGACAGATGGGATTTTGTCCTCTCTGATCAGAAGTGGTGCCTCTTCCACAGACCCCGATAAGAAGTGGTACATGTTCGATGGGCCCGTAGATGCCGTGTGGATTGAGAACATGAACACAGTGCTGGATGACAACAAGAAGCTTTGTCTGAGCTCCGGGGAGATAATAAAACTGACCGAGGTGACCCTCAGATCTGCCATCCCTCCATTCATGTTCTCTACCTCAGCTAATGTCTTAGTAGATATAATTATCACCTCCTCCTGTGGCTACTATGGGGCCTAGTGGACACTGGAGATGCATCCCTGAGACCTGAAAAATGATTGTATGGTTTTCTCTGGGGTAATAGCGTTAAGAAAGGCCGAGATTAGGGAATATTTATAAATATATACAGAGTGCCTTCCACTGGAGTGCCTGTCTATAGATGTATTATGCAGAACAATAGGGTAACCATATGATTTTACTGCTGTGTATTCAAACCTTTTGTCTTCACCCCTCAGGCCATGACCATGATGTTTGAGGTTCAGGATTTGGCTGTTGCTTCTCCAGCCACAGTCTCACGTTGCGGGATGGTGTATTTGGAGCCCAGTATTCTGGGGCTGACGCCCTTCACCGAATGTTGGCTGCGCTGTATTCCTGCCGTCATGGAGCCTCACAAAGAGCAGCTGGAGTCGCTGTTCTCTCGATTCCTGCAGGTAAAGGTTTGGCCTTGTTGAAGTGCAACAAATAGCAACATTCATTTTCATTAGAATTAGCAGAATCACACAGGATTGATCTCCGGAGGTATCAGCCTTCATAGACAGTTGGCACTCTTGGACGTGTCCTTGCGTGTTGTTTTTTTCCTTCAGTCTTTATGTCACTGATGAGTCCAATTCATATTAACAAATCGTAGTTCATACAATAATCTTTTCGTTTTCAGGATTCCATCCAGTTTGTGCGCCAGTCAGTGCGGGAGGTGATCGCTTCCACTGACAGTAACCTGGTGATGAGTCTTCTTAAACTTCTTGAGTGTTTCTTCCAGCCTTTCCTACCCCAAGAGGTAATATACATCTTACTTAATGAAAGGTACATAGCAATGTGTAACCAAAAAAATAGTGGGAGAAGGAGTGCATTCTCTGTAGACCTCCAACTTTATAATGGCAACTTTATCTTCATGGAGTTTTTTTTATTAGAAGGCCAACATGGCTTATGATTTCCACACACAGGTTCTTAATACCTTAGTACCACAGGGAATGCAATTTATTTATCACTAACTTGAAATAAATTAGGAACATAAGTAAGAATGCAGATGTTTAGCATTGGACCAAAGGTTTGTGAACAGCTGGCTATCACACCTATGTGAGCTTCTTCAACATCCCATTCCAAAAACCATGGTCATTATCATGGAGCCTTTGTGGCTAGAACATCCTCCACTTTTCTGGGAAGGCTGTCCATAAGATTTTGGAGGGTGTCTGTTTGAATTTTTGAATTTGTGCCCATTTGTGGGGTTAGGTACTGATGTTGGATGAGAAGACCTGGCTCACACATCAGGCCTCACATTGGGCACCGTAAAAAAAAAAGACCTGGCTCACCACCAGCATTACAATTAATCTCAAAGGTGTTCAGTGGAGTTGAGGTCAGGGCTCTGTACAGGACGCTCAAGTTCCTTCACACCAAACTGGTCACACCATGAGCTAACTTTGTACACAGGGGACAGTCACGGTGGAGCAGAAAAGGGTCTTCACCAAACTGTTGCCACAAGGTTGGAAGAGCACAATTGTCTACAGTGTCTTTGTATGATGTAGTCTTACCAGGACCCTTCACTGGAAACACCTAAACTCAGGGGTTCTCATACTCTTGGCCATACAGTAGGTGTGTTTGTGACGTGTTCACAAACGTTTGGCAATATAGTGTGGGTAAGCAGTACAGTTCTATATATCATACCTAACAGATATCTAACAAGAAAAAACTGGAGATAGAGGGGAGGATTTGGATATGGAAAATGTTTGGCAGCTTCACGTCTATACATTTTATGAATACATTCCTTGTTTCCTTCTCAGGGACAGAAGAAGATTCCACAAGAGAAGTTGAACCGTGTTGGAGAGCTGATGGAATCCTGGTTCTTCTTCTCACTGGTGTGGAGCGTTGGGATCACCGGAGACTCTGACGGCCGAGAACTGTTCAGTAAATTCCTGAGAGACAAAATGGCGGCTGAAAAGGTAAGATTAGATAAAGTAAATAACTGGCGAAACACAAGTGATGTTCATCGAGTCTCTGTCATAGAAAATGGAGAGATCCATTATACTGTCCATAGCAGTTAAGCAGAATCCTTAATTGAATGCTGTATACTACATTGAAGATATGAAGGAAGAAGTTGATTAGTTGAAGTTGTCTACAAACACTCCTTTCTCTTCAAACCAGGACTCAGAGGGACATAGGAGAAACAGATATACCACATAGCATGAAACCATTTAAAAAAACATTTATTAATTCACAGGAAAAGAAAAAAAATTGTGCAATGAAAAAAAGGCTTCCAGTTGGCATGCATAGCATTTTTACCATTATTTGCGGTTCACTCAATGACGTCACCACATAGCTTCATCCTACACGTTACATCACACATTACTTTTTCCGGGGCCATAGAAAATATAAAGATCCATTATATTTCCATAGAAGTGAAGCAGAATCCTTCCTTTAATCTTTCTTACTACACTGAATATATGAAGGAAGAAGTTCATTAGTTGAAGTTGTCTACAAATACACCTTTTCTCTTTATTCACGAGTTCCAGTATCAGAGCGGGTTGAACTCCCTCTACGGATTCTCCACCTAATAATAGAAGACATATGGTTTCTTGGCAGGTGACATTGTTGTTTCCAGAAGAAGGCTTGGTCTATGACTATGTGTTGGACGATGCTGGAATAAGCAGCACTGCTGAGGATGAGGATGATGATACCCAGCGGAAGGTAAGATATGGCGGTACCCAATCACATGTCTTTAATATCATACTCGTCCTCTTCTGTGTATAAATCTGCTTCTTCCCCACTTAAGGTGGTGCGCTGGGTCAACTGGATGGAATCTTCCGCCCCTTTCTCCATCGCTCCCGACACCAGCTACGCGGATATCATCGTACCCACATTGGACACTGTGAGGATGTCCCACCTCCTGGGGATGCTACTCACCAACAAGAAGCCGGTAGGTGTTACATTGTTTCTATAAGTGTCTGAGAACAGCAAGAGGCAGGTTTGAGTTTTGTGGTGGGTCTCTGAATATTCGATCTTCTCCCGAAAAGCCTGCAGGTTCCACATAGCACAGCCCACTCTCAAGCTAAAATTGGCATAGGAGGCACAATGTAGCACAGGGGTCTTCAAACTTTTCAGTATGAGGGCCACACATAGCTTACAAATATTTGTGTGCTGAAAATAATACGTTTTATAAATGAATGAAGGATATGAATCAGAGCAACAGAGAAAGAACTTCAATAAATAAAGCAGTCCCCTCCACATAAATAAAGAAGTTACCCTCCACATTAGAGTAACTCCTTACATTAGGGTCCCCATAAAAGACCTTACATTGGTTCCTGTCTAAATTGTCCCTAGTTTGTGTGAATGTGAGTTGGGGACCTTAGATTGTAAGCTTCTTGAGGGGTAGGGACTGATGTGAATGTACAATGTATATGTAAAGCGCTGCGTAAATTGATGGCACTATATAAGTACCTGAAATAAATAAAATAATAAATAAATAAGTACTTCCTTACATGAAAGTTCCTCTTAGGTCAGAGTCCCCATTAGAGTCACCTCATACATCAGGGTCCCCATCAGAGTCCCCCCCTTACATGAGGGTCCTCATTATAGTCCCCTTACCTCTGTAATTAGGCTAGAGACAGAGTGTTGCAGCAGCAGGATGGGAGCTGGGAGGTGGGGAAGGCCAGACAGAGGAAGTTACATTCTCCAGTGATTGCTGGGGCAGGGACATCATTGGTTGCTAGGATGCCAGCAGTCTTAGCAACCAATGCAATGGGGCAGCAAGGAAGAGTCTGGAGACTGCACAGGGTGTGCTGTTGGGGAAGGGGGAAGTTGAAACAGTGCACATCATTTTTAAGACAGATAAAGTCTTATAATGGGCCGCATGTGACATAAAAGCCGGCCAGTTAGCATGAAATATCAGCTTCTGCATCAGGAAAGGCTTGCTATGAGATATCATTGGAGAAGAGAAGGAGTAAATGTATGTAATATTTTTATTTCCATTGGTCCTATATTTAGTTGTTTGTTTTCTGGCTGATCACAGGTTCTTTGCATTGGTCCCACCGGCACGGGGAAGACCCTGACTGTCTCAGACAAACTTCTGAAGAACATGCCGCTGGAATATATCAGTAACTTCCTCATGTTCTCTGCACGGACATCAGCCAATCAGACGCAAGATCTCATAGACAGCAAACTGGACAAAAGGCAAGAGGCCCGACTCTGCTGAGTCATGGTGAAGCTCGGGGGAGGGTCCACATTAATGCTCCATCTTTGGCCATTTTACAGGCCTTTTTTTTGAAGCTTGAGTGCTTTTTTAATTATTTTTAGTCAAAGGAAAGCTAGTTACACCCATCGAAGTATACTGGGGCCAAAAATGTTTGAAACTTGCAGCTCAAAAGAAGCTCCTGTAGATTTTCAAGCTACAAGCTTCAAGTTACACTATAAGGGTCTATTTGTAAATCATTCTGTAGTGCACCCCTTAAAGAGCCGCTGGTGAATTTAGTCCTATTTCCCCTTTTAGGGCATACACGGTCAGGCACGCAATATTTCTTTCATTCTTCCACTGGCTCAGAAAACAGTCTAGGGTTTTTTTTTAGGGTTGTTATTGGGAATGATGAATTTGGATAGGGGTAGGGAGAACGGGATACTCCAAGGAACTGCAAACTGAACAACTTGAGGACTCCTCCATTTTTGGCTGCACTGTACAAATACACTGGCTGCGCTGCGAAAATTATGTCCCAAAGGATTCCTAATGCTGCAGGTGACCTGTACCCCGCTCCCGAGTTAAAAGCTTCACATGGTCACTTTCCTTCAGGATTGGGGGTCATCTACTCACTCAGCCACATGATCATCGGTTGCCTCCTGCCGATATCCACCAGGCTCTTCCTAGTGAGGGAGATGTAGACTCCACCACCATAAGACACCTGGGCTGTTTTTTGTTAACTTCCTTCTGGCTCTCTCTCTCCAGTAAGCTTCCTCCAGATTCAACTTGATCCTTGGACATGTATCTGTGAATAGGCCCCCCAGATAATCTTAGCTGGGACTTCTGTGGATTCCTCTAGGATCCTGCACCAAGGTGCAGAGCCCCTGCACAGGATTCTCCTCTGGCAGGACTGGACCTAGGAACACTGCATTGACTGCCCAGGCCTCAGACTATTTATGGACCCCCTCTCCACCTTCTCGGCACACCTCCCCAGGGATTGGCTGCATGTTCTGCCCTCCCTCCCGCTATACTTTTCGAATCCTCAGGAAGACAGGGGGAAGCAACAGAATAGCAGCATGTGAAACACTGTGCAGCCCCTGGTAATCAACCTCTGCTCCACTGATTACAGAGGAGCTAAACCAAATTTGAATAGCCGCCCACCGTATACTAGGAGGGTGCTACAATTCTATGAAGGAATAAGCATAGCTCATGTTCGCAATCCTCTACGATTAAGTCCAATCAGGGTGAAATGTATCAGAGGGGCATTGCCGGTTGGTGGGGACTGTAGTTGAAGCCCACACTTTGTGATGTGGTTGACCCATACAGAGTGAGGCGCAAGATTGGTTTGTCTTTGGATGAATGAAGCAAGACAAACTCCTTGAGGGACCGGCACCTAGGGCGCAGTGAGAGCCGACGGGATAACACACAGGAGGCTTTGAGCAGCGTTTTGTTTTTCATAAAGTTTGATAGATGAATGTCACACACATTCATGCATGCTCAACAAGGTTTGGCCATAATTTCTCTAATAAAGTAATCCTTGTGATCATGGATGAAGCTTCTGCTCACCTGAGTTGCTTGGTGACCCATGTTCTTGATCTCTTATTTTGACACCTTGTTCACACCTGAGTGCTTTGAAGCTCTAAAATACTCAAGATCCAAAATCCCATGGCTTTCAATTGTTGCCTCTTCACACCTGAGCATAGAGGTCTATCTATAAATCATTAGTTGGACTAATGTCACACAATTGTGGCTGTAATTTCCCTAATAGATGAATTGTATTACGTTGGCTCTATCTGGTGGCCAAAACGTGGTATATTTTCACGGTGAAGTATTTCAGAAAACCATACATATAGGAATTAATCTATTCGAGAAATTACAGACAACACTCATTGAGCGTTCACGAATGTGTGTTACATTTATCCAACAAATTATAATACAGAGGCACTCATAGCATTAAGAGTCAGTGAGGATCTTATCATGCCATTGAGCATCTCCCAGATCAGAGCAATCTGCTGAAAAAGACACCAGAGAGACCAATCTGATCTCTCATCTCTCACCAGGAAAGGTTCCAAAGTGAAAGATGCCACCTAAAAAGCAGTTTTAGAGTAGATCGGTACAAATTATGAGTCAACAGATTTTTGGATTCAGTCTTCTTCTGCAGTTGTTAAGCTCATATTCTGTTTCAATGATTTTATTAGGAATTTCAAGTATAGAAATCATAACAGCTATTAAGCCCACTCAATGGGGCAATGACCTCGAATGACGATTAGCTATATGCAAGGAAATAAGAACAAAGAATTAGTGGAAACCATCAGAGAGGCAAGCAAATCAGATCCACACCAAAGGTTATAAGCAGACTGCATAACACTTGAGAGGGTTGAATAGTCCGAATCAGTTAGGGTGGGAAGGGATATGGGAGATAGATGGGAGGGTAGAAAAGGGGTAAAAGGGTAGGTTGAGGGCATAGGATGGGAGGTCTCCACAAGCTCGGGACCCAATCCAGATAGGAGGTTAAAGATATGCTAGGCTTGACGGGTTCAAAGAAGGAAGGGCTTACTTAGGCCACAGTTCCCAAGTCTGCAAGAATTTAGGTTGGGAGTCATTGAGGATACTAGAAAGTTTCTTGCTGAGTAGCATTTGAGCCATACGGTTCTTGTCTTCCTGTAAAGAACACAAAGGCTTATTCCATACCTTAGCTCAGGGGCGTTGCTAGGGGGTGGCTATTGGGGCTATAGCCCCGAGTCTGGGGCCCATAGCCCCGAGTCTCTTAACGGGTGGGTGCAGTTCTGCAATTAGCAGGTATGTCCCAATCCGGAATGCAGAAGGCAGGGGCAGACTGAGCCGCTGTAGCGCTGGCTCTGGCGCCGCCCTCACCTACACCTGACTCTACTCCTGGTCACTGGTTGCTAGTGTTGCCTAGTGTCTAGCAACCAGTGACGTCACAGCCACGACTCCTTCCCTGCCCAGCATTCAAAGCGGACAATGTCTGGGGACCCTGATGTAAGTGGGGGGCTCTCTGGGGACCCTGATGTAAGGGGGATCCGCACTCAGATATGTAATAATATTTATATTTATACATATATATATATACTCAAGCATATGACTTTCTTTATTTCTCTGCTATGGGCTCTAGCCCCAGATCTTTTGGAGACCTAGCAACTCCCCTGCCTTAGCTATCGTTTTTGTGTCGGCCGATAGGAAAACGTACATGGTCAGTCTTTGTTGGTGTACAGAGAGGCCTGGGATTGGGTAATGAATTAGAGCATACTTGGCATCCCTGGGGACAGTTAGCTGAAACAAGGAGTCCAAAAATCCTGGACCAAAAGGCAATGGGTTTTGGGCATGACCACCAGGTATGCAGTATGTCGCCTCGTTGACCACAACCTTGAAACAATGTGGCAGAATAGTTGGGAACAGATAAGCCGATGCGAGCCGGCACCCAGTACCACCGAAAGAGAACTTTATAAGCCGATTCCAGGGTTGTTATATTGAAAAAAACACTTAGCCACCCTGTGACATTCATATTCAAGCAGTCTATTTGGTTCTTCTTTGCCTTTCAGAACTACATTTTGTTACCTACAAAGACAGATGTACCGCTGATTAGCTTTGATTCTGTTTTTGATGTAAGACACTCAATGATAATGTTCTGAACACATTATATATGTATTTTAATATTTTGCAGCCCTTGATGAAGGGAGGTCTTTTGCAACCCCCAAAATGTATTGGCATTTACAGTTTTACACATTAATAAATGGACTTTGAGTTTTGGCTGTTACATTAGCATGGTGCTCTTCTTATTCATACAGTGTATTCAGCATGCAGCTCATACGTATCTGTCATTTCAGGAGGAAAGGGGTGTTTGGTCCCCCCCTCGGACGCTACTTCATCTTCTTTATTGACGATATGAACATGCCGGCCCTGGAGACCTATGGGGCCCAGCCACCCATCGAGCTGCTGAGACAGTGGATGGACCACGGCGGGTGGTACGACCGCAAGCAGATAGGTATAGAGTACAAATTGTTACATAATTATAACTCATTGATTTTAATAGCCACAGTATCTTCTCCAACATTCTTCAAATTAAAGACATAGGTGAGAAAATAGAAATGAGAGATCAGGACAATACAAGCTATAATAGAAGGAATATAAACAGGACAGATAGTAGTCATATTGTAGATAATGGAGTGATAATAGAAGGAATTAGGTCAAATCAAGTGTTGGCAATGAGATGATGGGAACTGAGAGTCTTTTGGGTGAGTTCCATTGGAAGGGAGCCATACAAGAGAAGCCTGGGAGATGTGTGCGGAGGGAAGGTTCTGCTGGGGTATAGTTTTATCACGGTTATGTGATAGTTTTTGGGGTTTTATTCGAGATGTTCAAAGGGAGATAACACATAGACTTGTAGGTATAACATTTAATCAAGTAATGACTGATACAGATAACAAATATAATAATAGAAAATATAACAAGAATGCTTAACTAAAGATGCCTTGTCTGCCACGGAGTCCCGCCAGCTTTCGTGGCATGGCACAGATTATCAGACCAGACACATTCATAATGCAGCTCTGGAGCCAAGACTAATTATTCCAAGTTTTTAGCTGTATTATATACAGAACCTGCATGTAAGGAGATGGCCATCCTCCCTTGCAAGCAACATAGACTTGGCCAGTTTGTAATGACATTCCTTTGGTATGAAGTTAGCTAAGGTAGCCAGGCTTTGTAGGCTTTATTATGAGACACATTTTTAATTAAGAAATATGACATTTTTCCATCAGGTGTATACACATGGACTAAGGGGAAGATATAAGGAAGTCATATTGTCACCAGAATAAACATTATCATTTAAATTAAAAGTTCCTTTTTTTACGTTTATTTTGAACAGACTTTGTAGCATAATTTGTTATTTTATGAAAATATTTTTTCCATATTTCCAAAATCCAAAGAAAACTAAATTTTTTTGCTTTGTATATGCTGTATAAATCTTGCCTCGGTGTCATTGTTACGTTCCATATGCAGTTGTATTCGATTTGATTGGAGGCCTCTGCATTGCTGCTATGTGGCTACTGTAGCATCTTTCACTTGAAATACTGAGAGTCCAATTCCATCTCCTTTCCTCCTGCCAGGGGTCTTCAAGAAGTTGGTAGACATTAATTTCCTGTGTGCAATGGGGCCTCCGGGAGGAGGCAGGAATCCCGTTTCCCCCCGACTCACTCGTCACTTCAACTACTTGTCCTTCACGGAGATGGCTGACAGCAGCAAGAGTCGAATCTTCTCCAGTATCCTGGGCAGCTGGATGGGTGAGTGTGACTATGGGGCTACAGTAGACACCACCAACCAAGGCTTGCCAAGAGGAGGTGAGATTGGACCAGTAGCTATAGCAGTAGAATAGCCAACAGGAAGAGTACACAGGCAGATCACCTTGGTGGATGATGCAGGCTCACCCAAGGCATGGGGTCTAAGCCTTAACCAGTATTCATCAGAGCTCCTGGTGGTGGAGATGGGTTTTCGCTGCGTGTTAGTAGTCATGGTCCTCAGAATCGCCCCACCAGGAGGCGAGTAAGCTGGGGTCCAGTAGCAGATATAGCAGATTGAGATCACACAGAAGCCTAGTCAGTAAACAGGCCAAAGGTCACTAAAAAGTTGTTGCAGGTTGAGCTCAAGCAGAAGTGTAGTCGAGGAACAAGCCAAAGGTCAGTAAAACGTGCTAGTGAAGATACGGACAGCAGCAGGAGAGACAAGAGCAAGATATTGATTGGAGAAGAGCACAATAATCTGGCAAACTGGAAGTGCAAATGCATGGCTTTAATAGGAAGTTCATGGGAAGAGCAAAGGTTTCAAGATAAACAAGACACAAGGCAAGGTTGTCTAAGGAATCAGACAGGGAGCTGTCCAGCATCTTAGGTGGCTCAGCAAGAAGAGATATTGCCAGACACAGGAGAGGTTGCAGGTTCAGACCCCAGTCCTGACAATCTATGACCAGCTTTGCTGAATAAGACAATAGACAGCGACCATTTGGATTGAATGCTTTTCTGATATAGACTGTATACTAAATGCTTAATAGCTGCCGTTGGTTACTGTACTTTGCTTTCTTTGAATTTACTAAATAAATCCAATCTCAGTCTTTGACACATCTCCTATGGACCTGCAAGATATGTTGGAAGTACTCAGCCCAGAGTGACACTATTTTTGATTGGCTGTATTGTTGTCGCTCTCAGAAAAAAATGGAGGGACAGGGGCAGGGCTGGCCCAAGACATTTTGCTGCCTGGGTCCAAGAATGAAATGTTGCCCCCCCCCCCAAAAAAAATCACGCTTATCCAGCAAAGAGACATTTCCATATACTAAAGAGACATTTCCATATACTAAAGAGACAGCCCAATCCTGTAAAAGACATCCCCACAACTTGTACTGTGAAGGAGCAGAGCGGGGCAGGGCTGGGGAGTGGAGCATGAAGCAAGGATGACACTGCATGCTAGAGGGAGCGAGCGTCGGGCAGTACGCCCCTGTTGCTGGCCCTCTTAAAGTGCCGTCTGGGTCCCATGGACCCACCAGAACCCATGGTAGGGCCGGGCCCTGGATGGGGGAGAAAGGTGGAACAGCTCCAGATAGTGTAGTTTCTTCATTTTTTCAATAGTTAGAAATGATAGTGGAATTATATTAAGTACATTTGGTTAGGTTGCAGTAAACCTTATCCAACCTGTCATCAAGCATATGGAGAATATCTTCAGCTATACTTAGATCTTTCTTTTGGAAGGTCACACTCAATGCATAGGGAGAATGTCAGTCTCTCAGGGTGGATTGTGTCAGGAGTGGTTGGTAGGATTAGAGATGTACTATTTTTGATTGGCTATATGTGTTTAACCATTGGTTGCTTTTCTAGTCCTCCATTGTCTTCATTTCCTTTTAGCTGGCGCACCAACCATTCAGCACCTCAACGAGCAGTTAGTTGATGCAACAATAAACGTCTACAATACGATCACGTCACAGCTACTCCCCACCCCAGCAAAATCCCACTACACCTTCAATCTGAGAGATCTGTCCAAGGTGTTCCAGGGTATGCTGATGGCTGATGCAGCCAAAATGGAGGTGAGAGCCCAGTGAAGAGAACTGTGTTCCATCTTCCATCGTATACTGCATACATAGAGGTCTATTTATTCAAGGTTGCATTGGATATTTCAACAATTTTTAATCCAGTGGTCTTCAAACTGCAGCCCAGGGGCTCTATGCTTGTCTTTATCAAGCCCTTGGGACACTATTTCTCCCACTGATGCAAAGCATTATTCCTTCTACACCAACACCAACAATGGGCCATTATTCCTGTCACTGATACCAACAATAGAGTACTATTCCTTCCAATGACACCAATGATGGGGCACTATTTATTCCCATAATAGCAACGATGGGGCAATATTCCTCCCACTAATTTATTTCAGGTACTTATATAGCACTGTCAATTTATGCAGTGCTTTACATATACATTGTACATTCACATCAAGGAGCTTACAATCTAAGGTCCTTAACTCACATTCATAGATTCACATATTAGGGCCAATTTAGATAGGATGCCAATGATTCTTTATTTCCATTGACACCAAGGTTTTTTCTACTCCCACGAGCCACAGTCCTGCCCCCTCAAAGTCTGAAGGACAGCAAACTTGCCCTTTGTTCAGAAAGTTTGGAGACCCCTGCAGTAATCCAATTATATTATTATTTAAAACAAGCTTCAAGAGTCTTTACAGCATACATTTGTTATACCTTGAAAACTGCATTTCAAGACTGCAAGATTGCAAAAAACTATTATAAACAATTTTTTTTATTTTGAATATTTAATTCTTGCCCTCGTTCCATGTTTGCCAATCCTTTCAAAATGGAGGTAAGAGTTGGATTAACCAAGGCCAGCAAACACAGTTTTGTCAGTAGATTTTTCAAAAAAGGCCAAAAATGTTGCTGAAAACTTGCACCTGCCTGAACCCTAGCTTACTGTATTATTCTCATTGGTGAAAACTGGGAGGTCCCCATTTCTGCCACTATGAAGTTTCATTCTTGAACCTAAAATGGTGATTAACCCAGAATTGGGCTTATCAACTAAGTAAACCTATCACAAACTTCTTGAGCCCCTTATATAGATCTTTGCAGTTGATAGACAGCTTCATTGACCAATAGGAAGACTCAAGAGATCATGTGGGGCAGGACTAGCTCTACATTTGTAGAAATAATGGAAATTTGCATATAATTTGTGCTAATTATATATCTGGATTTGCTGATTGTTATGACATGAGGTTTACACTGAATGCCGGTGTGGTTGTGGTTACACATAGAAGTGAAATATGATATTTTTTACATAATGTAGATTTTTTTTACAAAAGTCGGATGAATTGGGTGTTTGTCCATTATGGCACTAGCAGTAATAACTTTATTGTATGACTGTTATCTTCACTTTGTGGTTCCTTTTGTGTCTTGTAGGACAAGTTCAGCCTCTTGAAGTTGTGGTACCACGAATCCTGCCGGGTCTTCCAGGACCGTCTGGTGAACGAAGAGGATCGCAGCTGGTTTGATGAACTGATGAAGGGCCGAATGGAAGAGTTTGGGGCCACTTTCCAGGAAGTGGTGCCACAACAGCCGGTGCTATATGGAGATTTTATGACTTCTGGATCAGATTCCAAAGCCTATCAGCTCATCGAGGATCGGGAGAAGGTAAGGAGAAAATATCAGGCCATGACTGTAATGTGGTCAAAAGCTCTTTCAAGGGGAACATGAGATTTGTTGAGATAAAAATAATCTTCACAATGGATGACATTTATACTGAGTGAATTTTGAATGATTCTTAACTGCTTTCTTTTCTAATGAATTTCTGAAACATGAGAGTCGAAGGGGAAGTCTTGCACCAAGAATGTGGAGATCAATTGGAAATAATACTAAACATCCCATCAGCCTTCATTCCTTCCTTAGGCTGTTGGGGACAGGTCTGTCGCTGAGTACATGATAATGCTGCATGATGGGGAGTTTAGTATTATGGTATGTGGCCTTCTTTAGTAAATAGAAAGCAATTTATGCTACCTTCTCTTTATTCTTATCTTACTGATCTTACTCATCTCCCTGCCCTTAAAATGTAACAAAGAGGTACTCCCCCAGTACATATAGCGGGACTTTAAAGGCAGTACAATGAATTTATAAAAAAATATACATTTTATTATAGAAATAAGGAAGAACATAAGGTTACAGACATGTACTGAATCACATATATTGGTAAAATCATCAAGACCAAAGTTGTTATATTCCAAAGTTGGTACATGAAAGAGGTGTGGTTCATATGTAGAGATGAGATCTTGATGGGTAAAGGCCCGACATGTTTCGGGATGGACTACCCTTCTTCAGGGGCCAATTAATAACCCATGTACATATTCTGAAAGACATTATATAATTATACACTGGTATTACATGTGATAGGGTTAGGGGTATGGGAACAAGGTCATGGAGGGTAACTCACCCCACACCAGGAAGTAGAGGTCATATCGCATATCCAGAGCCACCTCTGGGAGAATATAGAAGAGGCAGGATCCCCATAAGATGTTGGAGAAGCAGAGGATAAGGAGGCTCCCACTGGTCACGCGTCACCCCGAAGGTTCCGGGTACCACAAGGGCCCCCTGCATACGGCAAAGCCGAGAAGCAGGAGAGGCCCTCTATTGGATTGGACCACAGAGCCTGGGAATGGAACAGAGGAAGGAATGAGGAAAAGAGATCCAAAAATAACCATTAGGCAATGCAAAAGTGGGAGATGAGGGGGACCACCATTGGATCCACATAATCCCCATCGTGCATAGCCATCCTGAAAAGTGACCAACCATTGCACATGTAGTGAAGTGCCCTTAAAATGTGTTGCACAGAGCTTATCAATCAGGGTAAGTAAGCACCCAAGCTGCTCTTTCACTTACTGAGAACCCATCTGCCTATAACAGAAATGATGACTTAAAACCTAAGTTTATCCTAAGGATCAAGTATAATAATCAGCACGAGGAACATAACTTACATTGAGTATGATGCGTCCCTTGTGCTGATTCTTCTCGGTTTAGGGAAATTTTCATATTTCCTACCCCCCCCCATCCCCCATCCTTTTTTGGCCATAATCATCTGGTGGTTAATACAACTAAATGGCTGTCAAAAGCTCTCATCAAGAGACCCTGACTATGGCCACCATCTCCTGCCCAATCCGCCATACACAGAAGCCATACTACAGCTTTTTTAAAGGACATAGGATCTCTGAGCGGAAGGGGCGGAGTTATCAATCGTCCACCTATCCCTTATTCAGAAATCTTGTGTTATTCAAAGAAGATTTTTCCCATAGCGAGTCCCATAACAAAGGCGTCAGATGGTCCGATGAAGCTGGTGGCCAAGGAGGAACATGCGGCGGATATTGCACCATGCTATAAACTAGTTGTACTTTCCTTCTATTTAATCTGAATCTAGTGATGCCAGTTTCCTGTGTATATGTAAACTCATTTATGGCTAAAAAAAAGAAAAAGAAAAAAGAAGATAATTCCTAAACCGAGAAGAATCACAGCATACAAACTGTAAGTTATGCCCCCTGTGCTGATTTTTAGATTTGTAATTTAGGCTACACTTAGGGGTCGATTTACTAAGACTGGAGAGTGCAAAGTCTGGTGCAGTTCTGCATAGAAACCAATCAGCTTCCAGGTTTTTTTGTCAAAGCTTCATTGAAGAAGCTGAAGTTAGAAGCTGATTGGCTGCCATGCACAGCTGCACCAGATTTTGCACTCTTAGTAAATCAACCCCTTAGACTTTAAAAGTATAACAGGAACTGTCACAAAAGAATAAAAAACAAGAGAAGAGCGCACCGACCTAGTGCAATACCGTTTAAAAGGTTTATTCTGAAATAATTTTGCATAGAAACATACTCACAAACAGAGCAGTATAAAAGACACCATAGGATGAGTGGTAGACGCAGTGCCTCCAAGGCACCTTCGGATCTCCACCTCAGCAGGGGGACCGGACGATGTCCGTGTAGCCAGGCTGACACGTTTCCTGGGCAAACCCTCTTCCTCAGAGCCTCCAGGTTCACCCTGGAAACGTGTCAGCCTGGCTTCACGGACATTATCCAGTCCCCCTGCTGAGGTGGAGTTCTGAAGGTGCCTTGGAGGCAATGCGTCTACCACTCATCCTATGGTGTCGTTTATACTGCTCTGTTTGTGAGTATGTTTCTATTCAAAATTCTACCTAGAGGCTCTGAGGAAGAGGGTTTGCCCCGGAAACGCGTCAGCCTGGCTACACGGACATCGTCCGGTGCCCCTGCTGGGGTGGAGTTCCAAAGGGGCCTTGGAGGCACTGCATCTAGCACTCATCCTATGGCGTCTTTTATACTTCTCTGTTTGTGAGTATGCTTCTATTCAAAATTATTTCTGAATAAACCAGTGAGCTGCTCCTTCCAGGAGGTACCGCCATTCCTCCAAAGCCAACTTGATGGCCAGCAATTCCCTATCACCGACATCATAGTTCCAGCAAGATGGTGCACCACCACATTATGGGTGTCAGGTCCGAGCATTCCTAGATGAACAGTTTCCTGGAAAGTGGATTGGTCGTCGTGGGCCAGTTGAATGGCCCCCAAGGTCTCCCGATCTGACCCCCTTAGGCTTTTATCTTTGGGTCATCTGAAGGCAATTGTCTATGCTGTGAAGATACGAGATGTGCAGCACCTGAAACTACGGATACTGGAAGCCTGTGCTAGCATTTCTCCTGCGGTGTTGCTATCAGTGTGTGAAGAGTGGGAGAAGAGGGTTGCATT
>BLSH010166352.1:125147-136227 GCA_018402905.1 Glandirana rugosa
TTATCACGGGGTAGTAACCACAATCACCCTCCTTATCACGGGGTAGTAACCACAGTCACCTGGGACACTATTCCTCCCACTGACACCAATGATGGGGCACTATTCCTCCCACTAACACCAATGATGGGGCACTATTCCTCCCACTGACACCAATGATGGGGCACTATTCCTTCCATGACACCAATGATGGGCCGCTGTTCCTTCTCTGACTGACCGCAGGCACCGTGCATTTTTTTTATACCCACTGATGCCAGGGCATTTTCTGCTCTCACAGGCCACAGTCTGCCCCCTAAAGTCTGTAAAACAGCAAACTGGCCCTTTATTTAGAAACTTTGGAGACCCCTGATCTTTGAGCAGGCTGATTTGGGTACAACCAGCATGTCAGGTTTTTAGCATGCGCTTATTGCCAGCGGCTATAGCCGCTTACAATAATCATGGTGTTCAACTGGCAGGGGTGGCTCCCCACATCCCCCCCGGGAGAACACAATAGCTCAGCGGGAGGTATTCCCCCATCAACACTGACTATATTGATAAGGGAATTGTGTGATTTTTCTTTTCTGCAACCATCGCATAATCTATGGCCTTCTTAGGCTACTTTAGCATCCCAAACTCGCAGCTGACCCAGAGGAACGCAAATAAAAAAACTTTAACATTACTCCAATCTCTATTTATTGAATAACTTCCAACACTGGGCCATGTATGAGTATATATTAACGGTGACTTCCACAGTGTGCACAGCCGAGGACCATCACCAACACAGCGCACTCACCAGAAAATTGGCTGCATGTGTTATTGCAGCAAAAAGCATTCAATACCATCCAAGCAGGCTCCACTTTTGCACACATATATCGATCCCTTTAAGGCAACAAGAGGCAACATGAGACCCCACTATCCAGGGCAAAAGTACGGTCATTGCAGAAATATGGCTGCTGCATAGGCTCAATGTGGAGCCGTGATGTCAGCACCCAAAGGCTCCACCCTACGTGTTTCGTGCTAATGCACGTCCTCAGGAGTCATGTGTATGTGGAACTTGTTCTGGTCTTAGGCTGCTGCCTCTTTGATCATGAAAGAAGGAGAGTTCAGCAGATGATAAACTCTTATTAGGTAATGAGGAGCGCCTGGATTTCTCTTTATATTATGGGGAGTACAGTGGAAGGGAGAACACCGCAGGCTGGGTAGGAATACCAAAACTCTAGGGGGGAAAAATCGGAGCCAGGAAAACATGGCAGGAGATCTCAGCACTGGAGTCTCAAAGGAATGACTCGGTCCACCCAACTTCACCCATAGCTGATAGATAATATTTGAGTGGAATGACCCTTTCACGTATCCTTTGATGAGAGGTATAAAGTTAATTATGTTAATACAACAATCCACTACAACCATCTAATCAAGTGGTCTCCAAGCTGCAGCCTGGAGGCCGGATGCAGCCCTTTGCTTGCCTATATCTGTCCCTTAGAGCACAATTCCCTCCACTGACTCCAACAATGAAGCATAATTCCTGCCACTGACACCAACAAAGGGGTACAATTCCTCCCAATGACACTAACAAAGGGACACACCTTGTCCCAATGACACCAGCAATGGGGCTTAATTCCTCCCAATAACATCAATGTAGGGGCACAACTCCTCCCAGTGACACTAAAGATGTGGTGCAGTACCTCCTAATGATACCAATGATGGGGCACAAGTCATCCCACTGACACCAACAAAAGAGTAAAATTCCTTCCAATGACACTAACAAAGGGGCACACCTCCTCCCAATGACCACAACGATGGGGCTTAATTCCTCTCAATGACACCATTGAGGGGGCACATCTCCTCCCAGTGACACCAAGGATGGGGTGCAAGTCCTCCTAATGATACCAATGATGGGGCACAAGTCCTCCCACTGACACCAACAAAAGGGTAAAATTCCTTCCAATGACACTTACAAAGGGGCACACCTCCTCCCAATGACCACAACGATGGGGCTTAATTCCTCCCAATGACACCATTGAGGGGGCACATCTCCTCCCAGTGACACCAAGGATGGGGTGCAAGTCCTCCCACTGACGCCAACAAAGGGGTAAAATTCCTCCCAATAACACCAATGAAGGGATACACCTTCCCCCAATGACACCAACGTTGGAGCACAATTTCTCCCAATGACACCAATGATGGGGCATTGTTTACTCCCACTGACCACAGTCCAACCCCCCAAAGGCCTGAAGAACAGTAAACTGTCTGTAATCCATCAGTTGGTATTTTTGCCTAATTTTACAACTCAAAATTTAAAACTCTGAAATTTGAGCTCAGCTCCCTTCCGGATCTTACTGTTGTCAGATAGAAATGTATCGGTCAGATTATTTTTATAATATCTGAAGGTGTGTATGGCCAGTAATTAATTCCGGTGATTTGCCATTTGTAGGAAAATAATGTAGGAACTCTTTGTGTAACAATAAGGATGGTTCTGTGGTGGTGAGAAGATAAGATGTTGCTCCTTGTGCCTTTACACGTCGTACTAATCCTGCTCTTCCTCAGATCGCAGGTCTTCCCAATGACACCCTGTCAGTGGAGAACGGTGTCATATGCCAGTATTCGCAGCGCTGGTCTCATTTCATCGACCCTCAAGGACAGGCCAACCGCTGGATCAAAAACCTGGTGAGTTGATGGAAACCTCTGATGTTCAGAGCAATGTGAAGGCAGTTCATGAGCCACCAAAGGACAGAGACCTTACCATCTGGTTCTCTGCTTTAATTCTACATTTCTGTTTTATTTACACTGTTTAACTATTGTAAATTACAAAACTGGCTAGACAGAATTACAAATTATTTGGCAGGTACAACTACTCACAACTGTTCCAAGTTGTTTTACTAATAATGTCTTTATGTCCAGGGGATCAGAGAGGATTTCCCAAGAGTGTGGTCTCCTCTGGTCCCTTTGGGGGTACCTCTAATGTTGGGTCATAGAGATCCTCACATCCAATGCTGTGAGGGGAAGGAGGAAAATGAACAAATTTTGCTGATAAATCTGGACAGGTCAGTGAATTTTGACCATATTGGTTAAATGCACCGGTGTCCATGTGGATGGAGATAATAAAGTGTTTTTGGTGGTTTTCAAATGTACAGTGGACTTTCAATAGATACTTCGGGTTAAGGAAGCTTCTTTCAACTTTTCTTTTTTTACATTTTTAACAAACATTTTTTTTCTTACCTCATACTATCTTCTCTAAGAAAAGTATTTTATTCCAGCTGCACATCAATTACACCTAGAAAGAAATTTAGAGTCAGCTATCACTGATTTGGCTTTGTTGATCATACATGTTAGCTATGGGCGTCCGCAGAACTTTTTTCAGGGGGGGAGCATAATTTTAAGATCATCCATGCTCTACCCCTTTTCGAAAATGGGAGATGGTCAGAGACTGCAGACATGATACAGGAGATGGTCAGAGACTACGGACATAGTACAGGAGACGGTCAGAGACAGCGGACATGGTACAGGAGACGGTCAGAGACTGCGGACATGGTACAGGAGATGATCAGAGACTGCGGACATAGTACAGAAGACGGTCAGAAACTGCGGACATGGTACAGGAGACAGTCAGAGACTGGGGACATGGTACAGGAGATGGTCAGAGACTGCGGACATGGTACAGGAGATGGTCAGAGACTGTGGACATGGTACAGGAGACGGTCAGAGACTGCGGACATGGTAAAGGAGATGATCAGAGACTGTGGACATGGTACAGGAGATGGTCAAAGACTGCAGACATGGTAGAGGAGATGGTCAGAGACTGCGGACATAGTACAGGAGACGACCAGAGACTGCGGACATGGTACAGGAGACGGTCAGAGACTGCAGACATGGTACAGGACACGATCAGAGACTGCGGACATGGTACAGGACATGGTGAGAGACTGCAGACATGGTACAGGAGACGGTCAGAGACTGCGGACATGGTAAAGGAGACGATCAGAGACTGCGGACATGGTAAAGGAGACGATCAGAGACTGCGGACATGGTACAGGAGATGGTCAAAGACTGCAGACATGGTACAGGAGATGGTCAGAGACTGCGGACATAGTACAGGACACGGCCAGAGACTGCGGACATGGTACAGGAGACGGTCAGAGACTGCGGACATGGTACAGGACACGGTCAGAGAATGCAGACATGGTACAGGAGTCTGTCAGAGACTGTGGACATGGTACAGGAGACGGTCAGAGACTGCGGACATGGTGCAGGAGATGGTCAGAGACTGCGGGCATGGTACAGGAGACAGTCAGAGACTGCAGACATGGTACAGGAGATGGTCAGAGACTGCGGACATAGTACAGAAGACAGTCAGAGACTGTGGACATGGTACAAGAGATGGTCAGAGACTGCATACATGGCCCAAGAGACTGTCAGGAATTGTGTACATGGCTCAAGAGGATAAGGACCTAGTGGGGAACCCCCGATCCGATCCCTGATTCCAGGGGGGGCAATTTCCCCCCCTTGCCCCTACCTGCGGACGCCCATGAGGTTAGCACTAGTAGGGTAACCACAGGTCAGAAAACAAAGTCCGAGTGAGCAAAACAAATGTCAGCACATGGGGAAATTTGAGGCTAATTTTGACAACATTTCAGAAAATTGGCTGCAAATCAGTTTAAGAGACATCACTCAGTTATAGTTTTGAATGTGCAGTATATACATGTGGTTGTGCTGTTCTGATAACACTTTGCCATCGTTGTCTTTTCCAGGAGAAAGATAACGGCCCGGATGTAGTAAAGCTCAGTGACCGCGACTTCCTGCGCAGTTTAGAAAACGCGATTCGTTTTGGAAAACCGTTTATGCTGGAAAATGTTGGAGAAGAGCTGGACCCAGCACTGGAGCCCGTATTGCTCAAACAGGTATGAGAAGAAGTTTTTTTATTTTCAGAGTGGTGCATTCTCCAGATCTTCTCTCTTCCACTGATTCTTGTGTGCCTCCTTACCATGCTACAGACTTACAAGCAGCAGGGGAGTACCGTCCTACGTCTGGGTGATGCCGTCATTCCGTATCACGATGACTTCAGGATGTATATCACCACCAAACTGCCGAATCCCCATTATCCACCCGAGATCTGCACCAAAGTTACCCTCATCAACTTCACACTATCCCCCAGGTAAGAGAGTATTATTAACTGACCACAGAAAACATTTCCTCTCCTACTAATGTTGTCAGCTTGGCCTGCGTTCTCCTGTGCTGAGCTAAATCAGTGTTTGTGGAGGCCCCCCAGTCCAAAATGTAAAAAATGTAAATGTAACTCATCAATGGGAAATCTGAGTCTGGGACAATACACACAACAATCTGGATAAAATGAACTTCACATTTGAGGTTGACCATCACATCAGAGGTTCTTCCATCAGATTGGAGGTCCCCCATCATTTCCAAGGTCCCCACATCATATCAGAACCCCCCAATATATCAGAGTACTCCCTTCACGTCAGAGGCCCCTAATCACATGGTAGCCCCCCATCACATCAGAGTTATCCCTATACATCAATGGCCTCCTATACCTGGGTCCCCCAGTCATATAGGCCCCCATCATAGAGCCCCCAAATCATACAGTCCCATTTTCACATCAGCAACCCTTCCTTTTGGCTCCAGCAGCATGGCAGAGGGAGGAAGGTGGAAGAGGTCTAGAGGAGGTGGACGATCATATTCTCCCAATCACCATTACCATAGCAACAAATGACAGTGTGCATCCTGGCCCTGCGGCATCATTGGTTGTTATGGTGCTGGCGGCCACTCAGCAACTCATGATATTGATCCACGAAAAACTGAGTCCTATGCTGGCGGCACATCGAGGAAACCCAGATGGTGCCTCAGTGTGCCATGGCACCCTAGTTGAAAAACACTGGCTATAGAACTCCTCCTATATGCCCTCCCCCCATTTCTGCTCCTCTCCACATTGGATATACTGATTGTCTTTCCCAGAAAAACAATCCTGATGCCTTGACTTCCAAGATCCTGTCCATAAACTGTACATAGGGATTGAGAGATGTTTAATGGGGAAGGAAAGTGCTGTGGGTTCCACTGAGAAACTTTTTCTTTTACATAAGCATTATTGACAGCCACAATAATGTACAGCTTTGACATTCAATGAGAATGATTTCAATAGTCACATACGGAGTAGATCCATAGAAAATACAAATGTATATAAAAAAAAAAATATCTGGTTTCATCAATCCAAAGGAGACATTGAGAAACATTTTCATGTTTGAGGCTGAGTGAAATTTTGACTTGCCATGGGTAATCACATACAGATTAGCAGTCATCCTGTATGCCTGACCTCTCTTGATCCCCTCCTGTTATTGTCCCTCAAGTGGTCTGGAGGATCAGCTCCTTGGACAAGTAGTGGCGGAGGAGCGACCTGACTTAGAAGAAGCAAAGAACCAGCTAATCTTGTCCAACGCCAAAATGCGCCAAGAGCTGAAGGAGATTGAGGATCAGATCTTGACCCGTCTCAGCTCCTCCCAAGGTAATCCTGTGGATGATGTGGACCTCATTAAAGTGTTGGAGGCCTCCAAGGTGAAAGCGGCTGAGATCAAGGTGAGCTGTGGACTGACGATTCTTTACTTTGGCTTCTGACCTGCTCTGGGGCCAGCTGTGACCTAACGTCCCCTTTCTACAGGCAAAAGTGCAAGTGGCCGAACAGACGGAGAAGGACATAGACATCACACGACACCAGTATGTCCCAGTGGCCGTCAGGACTCAGATCTTGTTCTTCTGTGTCTCGGATTTGTCCAACGTGGATCCGATGTACCAGTATTCCCTGGAGTGGTTCCTGGGCATCTTCACTGCCGCCATCGCCAACTCTGAGAGAGCAGGTAAAGCAAAAGTTTTACAACATACCTATTTATGTCAAACCTGGCTCTGCAAATTTCTGTGTGGCAATCTCTCCAGTTTCTATTATCCAATCCATGAGAATCTCCTTTATCTGTTTATAACTGTGTAACCACCCCTAATGAAATGGCCTCCTATTGACAATACATGGGGAAACCCACGTGAACCCTCCTTCCTCTGCAACTGGTCCTGGGTCAGCAAGCAATCAAAAAGCACAGTTGTACTCAATAATTAGGGCCAGACTCTAGATTCAATCCTCCGGTTCACACCACTTGCTCCACTTTCTCCAATGTCAGGATCGATTCACCACCAAAACAGTAGTATACCTCCCAAAAGATGCAGATCGTAGCGAAAGCAGAACTCATAGTGTGGTAAACTCCAAAAACAACATTTATTCAAAGTATTACACTTACATAAAACACAAGGAACTCAGCATATTAACACAATGTTGTTTCAAACCAACAAGATGGCCACCGTCCATTTCAGTATACAATGATGTCACATGTTGTGGCTCCACCCAACGCATTTCATCATGATAAGATGTCGTCAGGGGCGTCTTCCATATTTTTACTTGCCTGTGAAGGTTTTCAGGTCATGGTATAGCTAGTTGTAGTACTTAGTCACATTCAGCGGGACTTGTTCCGTGGTGTTGAAGACGTTTCATAGCATGTCCAAGCAGTTCTTCAGCAGGATACAGTATGCGTCGGTGGAGCGCTGGACCCTAGGACAGGTAAATCTTAGTATAGAGATCCAACTTTTAGAGGAAACCATGGGAGACTGGAAGGCAGAATGTGGGACATGAGGCTGGAGGCTCTGCAATAAGCTAGGGAGCACTGTGGGAGGCTGGCGGGCACTGTAAGGACTATGAGAGCAGGGTGGCAATGTGAGAGGCTAGCTGATCTGCAGGTAGCTGGAGGCCTAGGAGGAGGGAGGCTGAGAACCACTGTTCTAAGCAATATAGTGAGAACATGTAAGGGACCCAGCACAGCCCCAAACTGCTTTTTTCTAATGCTGGGAACCTCTGCAATTACTAGAAGAGTGCTAAAGTCTCATTATTTTATGACATGCGGTGCTCTAACCTTGATCTGTGATTGGCTGTTGCAGAAACGGTGGAGAAGCGTATCGAGAACATAAACACGTATTTCACCTTCAGCCTGTACAGCAATGTGTGTCGCAGTTTGTTCGAGAAGCACAAACTCATGTTCTCCTTCCTGCTGTGTGTGCGAATCCTCATGGACAAAGGGCTCATTCACATGGTGAGATGCCATATTCCAGTTCCACCTTCATATACTGTCTGTTATACATCAGGGGCAGATCGAAGAAAACTTCCAGTTTGTACTGCATTGGTTCTCCTTAGAAAACTCCACTCCTTTGGCCTTTGGAACAAATTTTTTTCATTGTTCTTCTGTTTCAGTGCTCCTTCATTGTCACCTACAACTCTCTCTTCTCCTCTCTGCTTCATCTTTCTCCTATTCTCCATCTACACCTCCTCCCTTGGTCAGATGATAAGTTCTCATGGCTTCCAATATTATCTCTGCATACGTCCTATAATTAAATATTTTTTAAAATGAGCTTCTAAAACAACCCCCCCCCCCCCCTTCCATTTTCTCTGATGTCTCCATCAAGATCTATCATTTCCTCCTGTCATACCAGGGTGTAATCCTGGACTTTGACCTCTGCTTTCGACCCCAAATGCAATCAAATTTTTCTGCTTTCACCTCCATAGCACCAAGGTCACAACCAAGCTTGTAATTCACTGTCTTGTTATCTTTGCCTCAACTATTGCAACTCCCTCCTTGTTGGCCTACCTCTACACCAGTGGCTCTCAACTTCAGTCCTCAAGTACCCCCAACAGGTAGGGTTGCCACCTGTCTGGGATTCACCCGGACAGTCTAGGTTTGGAATCATGATTGAGAACGGACTGCGATTCCCTAAGTACACAACCGCCAAATACATAGCTGTGCGCACAATCCCCCACCCCCATTCATGGACAGGAAAGGAGAGAGATAGAGAGTTTGATTTCCTCCTGCCCTTACCCCTCTGTCTGCCCATCCAAACCTTGGCGTTCTGTGATTGGGAAAGGGATGCATGGGCTGGAAATTTGAAGCTCAGCAGCCAGCAGATACATCGTGGATGAAAGATGTTAATGCTTGAGCCTCCATCCTCAGTGAGCTCACCATCCAATGTCTGAAGTCTCCCCCCTACCTCCCTTTTCTTTCCTGCCTCTTAAAGCGGAGTTCCAGACGATTTTTTAGTTTATTAAAAGTCAGCAGCTACAAAAAAGTGTAGCTGCTGACTTTTAATAAACAGTAACTTTATACTGCGATGGCTGCGCCCGAAGCCACGCTCGTCTCCCCCTCCTCCCTGCGGCGCTGGCATTGCAAGTGTGGGCACCGGCCGTGGCATCACGACTGGGCACGCACTGCGCATGCGCGAGTCGCGCTGCGCGTTGCCAGTGGCCAGGCAATCTTCTGGGACCTGTGACGTGTCCCAGTAGATTGCCAGGAGGGAGGGGCCACCTAGGGGGAGAGGAGGAGTCTAGGCGGCCCCGAAGCGGAACGAGGAAGAGGGACAGGAAGTCCCTCTAAAAAGCGGGTTCCCCCCCCCCCACCCCCAAAAAAATGACATGCCAAATGTGGCATGTAAGGGGGCGAGGAGTGCTCAAAGCGGAAGTTCCATTTTTGGGTGGAACTCCGCTTTAATGAGCGTGTACACTAAGATAAGGGGGACTCAGATATAAGGGGTGCCCTGTGCACTCTGATGTAAGGGGGGCTTTGGTAACCCTGATTTAAGGGGAAATGCTGGGAACTCTAAAGTGGGAGCTTTGGTGAGCAGAAACCCCCTTACATCAGAGTTCCCCTTTACACCAGAGTCCCCCTTAAAATGAATTGCCACTAAAGTGTTTAGGTTTGGATTGAAGAAAAGGTGGCAACCCTACCAACTGGCCATGTTTTGGGAATTTCTCTTAGATAAAACAGCTGTCCAAAATACCAAGCCATCGCCCCTGATTTAAAGCACCTGTGCAAGATAAAGGGAAACCTGCAAACATGGCCTGTTGGGGGTACTTGAGGACTGAGGTGGAGAACCACTGCTCTAAACAGACTATCCTCCCTTCAGTCTGCTGCTGGACATATCCACCTTAGCAACCACTCAGTGTCCTTCACCCCTCTACCAATCCCTTTATTGGACTCTTCTTAGTGTCCACCACCCCTCTCTGTCAATACCTCCATTCATCTCAGCTCAGAGCCCTCCACCCCTCTCTGCCAATACCTCCATTCACCTCCGCTCAGAGTCCTCCACCCCTCTCTGCCAATACCTCCATTCACCTCCGCTCAGTGTCCTCCACCCCTCTCTGCCAATCCCTCAATTGGCCTCCGCTCAGTGTCCTCCAGACCTCTCTGTCAATCCCTCCATTGACCTCCGATCAGAGTCCTCCACCCCTCTCTGCCAGTCCCTCCATTGGCCTCCACTCAGTGTCCACCACCCCTCTCTTCCAATCTCAACATTGGCATTCAGTATGACTCAAACCGTCCTCTCCACTTCTCCCAAGACCTTCTGCTCTCTCATCACCTCCACACCACCTCTCTCTGCCAATCCTTCCACTAGCCTTCGCTCAGTGTCCTCCACCCCTTTCCAACAATCCCTCCATTGGCCTATGCTCAGTGTCCTCTACCCCTCTCTACTAGTGTTGAGCGAACCCGGACTGTAACGTTCGGGTCCGTACCGAACTTTAGGGTGTCCGTGGCACGGACCCGGACATTTCAAAAATCGTTCGGGTTCGGTCCGGGGTTCTGCTATTTTACTCCACGTGTTGAGAAGCTGCAGGGCAGCCAATCAACAAGCGTTTCACTGGTTTGCCCTTAGAAGCCATCACAGCCATGCCTACTAATGGCATGGCTGTGATTGGCCGGTGCATCATGTGACCCAGCCTCTTTATAAGCTGGAGTCACAGTGCTGCAGTCACATGCTCCTTGGGTTAGTGTAGGGAAAGGTAGCTGACGGCGTGAGGGACAGATTTTAGCCATTTTAAGACCTGATCCTGCATCCTGAGATAGATTACTTTACTACTGCTGTCTGTGCTGTTGCTCTGAGGACAGATAGCAGAAATTAGAGATTTCACATACCGCTGCTTTGAGTTGCAGATCAAGCTCTGCATAGAACAACGATCACTACGATCGTGCTCTACGATCAGATTGTTGGGGGAATTTGAGATTTCAAATACCGCTGCTTA
>BLSH010166420.1:52908-64826 GCA_018402905.1 Glandirana rugosa
GCCACGACAGGTAAGATGTCGCAAGACCATGGACGTCCCGGCAGAAATTATAACTAACCTGGGACCCGTGTATAAAAGAACCCGTCCCGGCTAGGATCCCAGTGTCCGCGGACCCACGTCTTTATAAAGACCGCGGGGCGTACCCGCACCAATAGAATGATTGAGGAGGGGAAGCTCATACGACCGTTGTATCGCGTGTACAGAGAAGTTGGTACAACAAGTTGTATTGTGCAAAACACGCATGCTCAGAAGGCAGGAACGGCCGGATGCTAATTACATGCACCTGAATGTTCTCCTGTGGTCGTACGATCGTGTAGTGCAGTCAGTATGCTACATACAATAGCCAACATACGATTTTGACACGATTGTACGTGTGATCGTTGTCCCGTGTGTACGGGGCTTTAGAGTATTCTTTTTCTGTATTTTGTTTATTTTTAAGAGATCATGGGAGGATCCCAGGGCAATGAAGACTCCTTAGGGGAGCATCTCTGTGTTTGAGTCATTGCCATAGAAACATTTGTAAAGGGGAGGAGTTAGTAAGATAACCACGCCCATGCGGGGCGCCAGAAATATTTCTGCACCCAGGCGCCTGTGACCCTAGGATCGGCCCTGCCCAAGAAAATATGTGCCCAGGGTCCAATCAATATTAAAGACGGCCCTGCAGGTACCAGAACGCTGTAGAATGGACAGCACCGATTGCAGGGTGTTGTCAGCTTAAATGGCCGTTTGGGAGCCAATGCCTGTGCATACGCGTTCGCGCACGCGCACAAACACGTACACAGGCTACGTGCGCCCACGCACAGGCCTCCGGCCCGAATTCCGGGGGCAGCAGTGGTCTCCTGACACACATAGTGAATTTACCAAATAATGTGAGCACACCTGCTACAGTTTAGGTCAGCAACCCCTCGATTATGGCCATGTGACAATCAGATTGTTTGCCTGTCGTGCCAGCCCTCCTCAGAGGTGCAAACGCAATATTCCCCATGCACACGTTCATGAAACTGGCTGTTCAGTAGTGCTGGGTGCTGTAATGACCACAAGCTGGAAACCGTGGATGATCAAAGTGAAGAAATGTCATCAGCACACCAAGGATTCCTCAAAAGGGTCCAAAAAGGGTCCAAAGCTTTATTTTTGTGTTCACATAATAAACATACAGCATTTTTTCAGAGCCCCTACTGCTACATGTCCTGGCGTTGCTCCCCGTGATCCTCCTCTTTTCATCGCAGGCATTGTCTGTGGCACAGGAGCGAGGAGGATTGCGGAGGCAGCACCAGAACACATAGCAATGATAAACAATAGCATATGAGGAGGGGAAGCACTTCTTAGGAGGGTCAGAGCAACAAGTGTTTTACTTTATGTGCATTGCACCTCTTTTTACTGACCTCTGCACTCTGCATTACTACCTACTGACCTCTGCACTCTGCATTACTACCTACTGACCTCTGCACTCTGCATTACTACCTACTGACCTCTGCACTCTGCATTGCTACCTACTGACCTCTGCACTCTGCATTGCTACCTACTGACCTCTGCACTCTGCATTACTACCTACTGACCTCTGCACTCTGCATTACTACCTACTGACCTCTGCACTCTGCATTGCTACCTACTGACCTCTGCACTCTGCATTGCTACCTACTGACCTCTGCACTCTGCATTACTACCTACTGACCTCTGCACTCTGCATTACTACCTACTGACCTCTGCACTCTGCATTGCTACCTACTGACCTCTGCACTCTGCATTACTACCTACTGACCTCTGCACTCTGCATTACTACCTACTGACCTCTAGATACTTATAACTGTCCTACAGATCTCCGCACTAACTTACTGACTTCTGCAATACACATTACTGGCCCCTACGCTGTCCTGGACCAAATTATATATTGCTCTGAAGAGCTAAACGCAGCTATCCAAACAGAACTCAACTCAGCCTGCCAGGCCAGAACTCAAGCCTGCCAAACAGGGCAGAAATCAACCCTGGCAACTAGGCCAGAACTAAACCCAGATACAAATGCTTACTGATGCCATATGGAGTTTTAACTGGAAGCAAAGTCTTTCAGAGATGTATGGAACAGCTCTTTGCTGGGCAACCTTGTGAAATAGCCTGATTTGGGGATCCTCCGTTGAGGAACATGACAAACGACTAAAATATGTATTAGACCGTGTCAGAGCCATCAATATGCAGCTCAACCCTACCAAAAGTCGCTTCAGGGTCTCCAAGGTGCCATATGTTGGACACCTTCTCACTGATAAAGGTGTCAAGCCTGATCCAGAAAAAACCATAGCCATCCATCAAATGCCTGCTCCAGAGGACAAAAACGGATTGCAAAGGTTTCTTGGCATGACCAATTATCTCTCAAAGTCCATTCATCACTACAGCGAGATGACATCTCCATTCCGTCAGCTTCTGCGCCAAGATGCCGACTGATGTTGGACTGAACAACATGCTATTGCTGTGGATACATTGAAAGCACATTTGACTAGTCCACCTGTCCTACATTATTTTGATGTGCATAAGCCGATGGTATTGTCTGCTGATGCTTCCCAGCATGGTCTTGGCATAGTCTGCCTTCAAGATGGGAGGCCTGTGGCTTTTCCATCAAGAGCCCTCACTGAGACTGAAGCATATTATGCACAAATTGAGAAGGAATTATTGGGACTACTAGTATTTGCTTGTGTAAAATTCCATGATTATATCTATGGCCGCCCTGTGACTGTGGAGATCGATCATCAGCCACAAATAACCATACTGAGAAAACCTCAACCTCAACCGTGAACTGTTTGTTGCAGGTGGTCTTTCACATGCACAACTCCCCACTTCTGATAACTCTGGAGCTATTGAGGATTATGATGTGCTGGCTCTGGATGGGGTGTTGTCATCCAGAAGGATTCAGGAACTAAAGCAAAAAACACAGGCAGATGCAACCTGTCAGCGCCTCATGGACATCATTCTCAATGGATGGCCTGGCTTCTTTAACCACTCCAGATCCGCGCTATTGCCGATGTACGGCTCCAGCGCGGATCTGAAATGCTGTCGTCCCCTGTGCACGCTCAGGGGAGGGCTGGCCCAGGGGGTAGGGTGGCAATTGCCCCCCAGGCCACCCTAACTTACATTTAAAATGGACGATGGCTGCTGCCTGCTCACACTTTTTTTTTCTTGTGGAGGAAGGAAATAGGGCCCAGGGGCGCAGCCACCAACTAACTGCAGGCAAAGGGTGGGGCGCCCAGGGCCGGCCCTACCATGGATCCCACTAGGCCCATTGGGTGGGCATGGATGGTGAGCTGATTTGGTGGTTAAATGGGCCACTTGACTGGACTTGCCCCCCAGGCCTACGGCTGCCAGCCATCCCCTGTGCACGCTCATTGCGCGCCCCCTGGCAGCAGCGGTGGCCAGCCCTGCCCCCCCCCACAGTTAGAACACATCCAGGGAACATATTTAACCCCTTCACTGCCCCCTGCAGGTTAACCCCTTCACTGCCAATGACATTTACACAGTAATCAGTGGATATTTACATTTCTGATCGCTGTATAAATGTCATTGGTCCCAAAAATGTGTAAAAAATGTCCAACATGTCCGCTGCAATATCACAGTCCCGATAAAAATCGCAGATCGCCGCCATTACTAGTAAAAAAAAAAATAATAAAAACGCCATAAATCAATTCCCAGTTTGTAGACGCGATAACTTTTGCGCAAACCAATCATTATACGCCGATTGCGATTTTTTTTTTTACCAAAAATATGTAGAAGAATATATGTCGGCCAAAACTGATGAATAATTTTTTTAATGGATTTTTACTTTAGCAAAAAGTAAAAAATATTGTTCTTTTTGCAAAATTGTCGCTCATTTTTTGTTTATAGCGGCGATCAGAAATGACGTAGGGGTGATCAAATACCACCAAAAGAAAGCTCTATTTGTGGGGAAAAAAGGACGCAAATTTTATTTGGGTACAACGTCGCATGACCGCGCAATTGTCATTCAAATTGCGACAGCGCTAAAAGCCAAAAATTGGTCTGGGCAGGAGGGGGGTTTAAGTGCCCAGTAAGGAAGGGGTTAAGGAACTCCCACATGATATTTGACCATTCTACTCTATGAGGGATGAATTAACATTGGATGATGGAATAATCCTGCGTGGTCAGAGATATGTAATCCCTCACTCTCTTCAGAAATACTACTTGACACAGCTCCATCAAGGTCATCCCAGCTTTCATCCCACTTCTGACACCATATGCATTTTGCGGCAGTAATGATGAGTAGTCAGATGGGTCTTCTGAGGTGCTTGTTTATTCAGTCAGCAGAGAGACACACATGTAAGACAGTTTCTTATATTTATTTTTTATTTATTTCAGGTACTTTTATAGCGCTGTCAATTTACGCAGAGCTTTACATATATATTATACATTTACATCAGTCCCTACCCTCAAGGAGCTTACAATCTAAGGTCCCTAACTCACATTCATACACATACTAGGGACAATTTAGACAGGATCTAATTTACCTACCAGCATGTCTTTGGAGTGTGGGAGGAAACCGGAGTACCCAGAGGAAACCCACGCAGGCACAGGGAGAACATGCAAACTCCAGGGAGGTAGTGTTGTGGTCAGGAATTGAACCAGCAACCCTTGTGCTGCTAGGCGAGAGTGCTATCCACTACACCACTGTGCCGCCCTTAATATATTTTCACTTCATAACTTCCTACTTCCTGTTCCACCCCCAGTCCTAACACAGCTATGCAAATACAACAAGAACATATTCTACACCAGCTAACCATGCCAGAACTCAACCCAGTCAGCCAGGCCAGAGCTCAACCCAGCCAGCCAGACCAGAACTAAACCCAGCTAACTGTGCCAGAACTCAACCCAGCCAGCCAGGCCAGAGCTCAACTCAGCCAGCCAGGCCAGAACTAAACCCAGCAAACTGTTCCAGAACTCAACCCAGCCAGCCAGACCAGAACTAAACCCAGCTAACTGTGCCAGAACTCAACCCAGCCAGCCAGGCCAGAGCTCAACTCAGCCAGCCAGGCCAGAACTAAACCCAGCAAACTGTTCCAGAACTCAACCCAGCCAGCCAGACCAGAACTAAACCCAGCTAACTGTGCCAGAACTCAACCCAGCCAGCCAGGCCAGAGCTCAACTCAGCCAGCCAGGCCAGAACTAAACCCAGCAAACTGTTCCAGAACTCAACCCAGCCAGCCAGGCCAGAGCTCAACTCAGCCAGCTAGGCCAGAGCTCAACTCAGCCAGCCAGGCCAGAACTAAACCCAGCAAACTGTTCCAGAACTCAACCCAGCCAGCCAGGCCAGAGCTCAACTCAGCCAGCCAGGCCAGAGCTCAACTCAGCCAGCCAGGCCAGAACTAAACCCAGCAAACTGTTCCAGAACTCAACCCAGCCAGCCAGGCCAGAGCTCAACTCAGCCAGCCAGATGAGAACTAAACCCAGCTAACTGTGCCAGAACTCAACCCAGCCAGCCATGCCAAAATGCAACAAAGCCTTCCAGGCCAGAATTCAACCAAGTCAGCCAGGCCAGAGCTAAACCAATTCAGACAGGCCAGAATTCAACCCAACCAGCCAGGCAATAACTCAACCCAGAAAGCTAGACCAGAACTCAACAAAGCCTTCTAGGCCAGAATTTAACCCAGCTGACCAGGCCGGAATTCAAATCAGCCAGACAGGCCAGCACTCAACTCAGCCAGCCTGACCAGAATTCAACCCAGCCAGGCCAGAACTCAGCCCAGCCGGAAAGGCCAGAACTACACTCCACCAGCTAGGCCAGAACTCAACCAATTCAGACAGGCCAGAACTCAAATCATCCAGCCAGGAAATAACTCAACCCAGCCAGCCAGACCAGAACTCAACAGAGCCTTCTAGGCCAGAATTTAACCCAGCCGACCAGGCCAGAACTCGACCCAGCCAGCCAGGCCAAAACTCAGCCCCATCAGCCAGGCCAGAACTCTACTCCACCAGCTAGGTCAGAACTCAACCCGGCAAGCCAGTCCACAACTCAACCCAACCCAACCAGCCAGGCCAAAACCCAACCCAGCCAACCAGACCAGAACACAACCCGACCAGTCACGGCCAGGGCTATCTTTCATATTGATTGGATTCTGGGCAAACATTTTCTTGCCCCCTCCATGCAATTTGTTCTCCACCTGCTCTGGCATATACAATAAATAGCAGCTAGACTCAAAATCAGTTTACTGAATAAGATCAGGCAGCAATTGCGATTGGTTGTCAGAGGCTGCGGTGTATCATTACCACTCACTGGTTGGCTGCTAGAGGTTACAGCACATGCCTTCTACTTGTTGATTGATTGCTAGAGATTACTGTACATCAATACTGCTCATCAATATAAAGAGGGATTTCTACACTGACACCAATGTAATAGGAGCATTTACACCAAGCACCAGTGTAAGGGGGAATATACAATGACCTCCGTGTAAGGTGACACTTCTACAACAACCACCAATCTAATGGGGGATGTAATCTAGCCACCAGTGTAATGAAGAATTTACACTGACCACCAATTTAATAGGGGATTTTACATCAACAACCAATAAAGGGGGATTTCTACACTGCCACCAATGTAAGGGGGGATTTACACTCACCGCCAATTTAAAGGGGGCTTCTACATGGACCACCAATGTAAGGGAGGATTCACAACTGACCACAAATGTAAGTTTGGATTTTTTTTACCGATTAATAATATAAAGAGGACTTTCTACACTGGCCACCAATGTAATGGGGATTTACACCGACCACTAATGTAATAGGAGCATTCACAGTAACCACCAATGTAATGGGGATTTACACTGACCACCAATGTAATGGGGATTTACACTGACCACTCATGTAATAGGAGCATTCACAGTAACCACCAATGTAATGGGGATTTACACTGACCACCAATGTAATGGGGATTTTACATCAACAACCAATAAAGGGGGATTTTTACACTGCCACCAATGTAAGGGGGGATTTACACTCACCACCAATTTAAAGGGGGCTTCTACATGGACCACCAATGTAAGGGAGGATTCAAAATTGACCACAAATGTAAGTTTGGATTTTTTTTACCGATTAATAATATAAAGAGGACTTTCTACACTGGCCACCAATGTAATGGGGATTTACACCGACCACTAATGTAATAGGAGCATTCACAGTAACCACCAATGTAATGGGGATTTACACCGACCACTAATGTAATAGGAGCATTCACAGTAACCACCAATGTAATGGGGATTTACACTGACCACTAATGTAATAGGAGCATTCACAGTAACCACCAATGTAATGGGGATTTACACTGACCACCAATGTAATGGGGATTTTACATCAACAACCAATAAAGGGGGATTTTTACACTGCCACCAATGTAAGGGGGGATTTACACTCACCACCAATTTAAAGGGGGCTTCTACATGGACCACCAATGTAAGGGAGGATTCAAAATTGACCACAAATGTAAGTTTGGATTTTTTTTACCGATTAATAATATAAAGAGGACTTTCTACACTGGCCACCAATGTAATGGGGATTTACACTGACCACTAATGTAATAGGAGCATTCACAGTAACCACCAATGTAAGGAGGGATTTACACAGACCACCATGTAAGGATTGTACACCAAGCCCCAATGTAATGAGAAGATTTACACTGACCACTAACGTAATTGAGACATTTAGCCTGCGTTCACATTTGTGTGTGTCAGGAATGCATGCAAAATCGCTTTCCTGACACCACAGAAACATGCTGCCCTTTAGCAGATACACAGCAGTGCCATTAATTGTTAATGGCACCCTCACACATCTGCTGAGATATGTGTATTCACATGCACCAAAATTCAGTGTGCTGTGGCATCACGTTATTTTGAAAAAGGGTTCCATCTCCAATTTGCTTACCTTTGCAGAAAAGGGTGATGTTAGGCTTAATGACCACAGTTGTAGGCAGGACTTTCAAGCATGGCCCTTTACCTTCCCAATGGGCAGCATTCAGCAGATGTGATGGTGAATATGACCTCAGGGGGGCATGATACACATATGAATGCCGCCTCTATTTACATATTAATGCAACAGGTCAGCGGCTATTTACATATTAATGCTGCCGCTATTTACATATCAATGTAGGTTATTCACATGTAAACACAGGGTCTGCAGGTGAGTCAGCTGTACATGGCAATAGGGCAAAGCTGGGCAGCATTAGTAACAGAACTTCACACTGAGATATCGGGACACAGCAAGGGACTAAAACTTCAAGGGACAAGGGAATTTAAACCGGTATAGTTGGCAAGTATGAGGTAGCTGCTTTGGGCCTCACAACAATGATGGGGCCCAGGGCAGCTTCCCCTTTTGCCCTGTCTTAAAGATGACACTGGTCACGGCAGAACTCAATCGATCACTTTACTGTATATTTGTACAGTGACAGTTGTATTATAATAATTTCTTCAAACATTTCTTTTGAATGGGGCCTTGTGAGGGTGCTGCACCTTGGGGATCTTTGATCTCTGCCATGTAGTCCAGGTAGATCTCCACCTCTCCAAGGTTGCCAGTCCCAGGTTTAGATGCACCAAATAAGTTATGCAATGCACAAAATTGGTCGAGGATATTAAACACACAAATTGTCATATGTATATACGACATACATATGACATACAAAACATCATCAAAGAACATGTCAGATGCAAATTACAGTAATAAGCATATAAAAGAAATGGCCCAAAAAGTAAATCAGTTAGGGAGCAAAATTGGGGCCCAAGCATTCAACAATTCAGGGTACAAAGACTTCTTTGTCAAGGATGACCTGAGGTCCATTCCTCAGTACTAAGACCTCTTTCTTAAAGAGAAACGGAGCTTCATTTTTGGGTACTAAGAACTTTTTGTCAAAAAGGATCTGAAGTCAATTTCAAGGCATTAAGACCCCTTTGTCTAGGAGGACCTAAACTCAATTTCAGGGTACTCAGACCTCTCTGTCAAGAAGGACCTAAGGTCCATTCCAGGGTACTAAGACCCCTTTGTCAATGAGAAACTATGGTCTATTCTGGGTTACTAGAACCACTTTGTCAAGGAGGGCCTGTGGTGATTGGAATACTAAGACCAATTTTTCAAGAAGGTCCTAAGGTCCATTCCTGGGTATTAAGACCCCATTTGTCAAGGAGAACCTGCGCTTCAAGACCTCTTTTTCAAAGAGCATCTGAGATCCATTTCAAGGCATTAAGACCCCTTTGTCAAGCAGGACCTGAGCCTCATTGCATGGTACTAAGACCCCTCTGTCAAGAAGGACCTAAGGTCCATTCCTGGGTACTAAGACCCCTTTGTCAAGGAGAACCTGAGGGTCATTTTGGGGTACTAGGACATCTTTCTCAAGAAGGATTTGAGGCCCATTTGAAGGTATCTGGGCCCCTTTGTCAAGGAGAACCTGAGGTCTTTTCCTAGAGTACTAAGATCCCTCTTTGAAGGAGGAGGTAGATTCTGGGGTACTAAGATCCATCTGTCAAAAATGACCTGAGATTCATTCCAGGGTACTGAGACCCCTTTGTAAAGGAGGACCTGAGGTCCATATTGGGGTACTAACATCCCTCTGTGAAGAAGGACCTGAGGCCCATTTTGGGGTACTAAGATCCCTCTGTGAAGAAGGACCTGAGGCCCATTTTGGGGTACTAAAACTGCATTGTCAAGGAAGACCTGAGGTCCATTCCCAGGGTAGTAAGACCTCTTTGTCAAGGAGTACCTGAGATCCATGAGTTACTAAGACCCCTCTGACAAAAGGGGCCTAAGGTCCAATTTGGGGTACTGCGACTCCATTGTCAAGGAAGACCTGATGTTAATTCCTGGGGTACTAAGACACCTTTGTCAAGAAGTGTCTGAAATCCTCTCTAGCAAAGGGTCTTAGTACTTTAAAAGTAAAATGTTTGGGCCTCAGCTTTCACTCGGGTTCTTTAATTTTTTTTTACCCCCTTCCCATTGGACTACATCAGTGGTTCTCAACCCTGTCCTCAAGTACCCCCAACAGGCCATGTTTTCAGGTTGTCCTTTATCTTGCACAGCTGCTTTAAATCAGAGTCAATGGCTTGGTATTTTGGACAGCTATTTTATCTAAGAGAAATTCCTAAAACACGGCCTGTTGGGGGTACTTGAGGACAGGGCTGAGAACCACTGGACTACATAAAGACATGGGCGCTGTTCCATGGAGCAATGTAACTGGCTTGATGACACCCCCTCATGAGCCATGGCTTTGACTCCCAGGGCTCACCGGAGGTGAGTGGAATGGCGATGAGCCTCATTCGCTCTGGAAGACGACAAGCGCTAAAGTTTTTAGGCCACAGCCCTGAAGAGGAGGTGAGGATTGCAGGGAAAGCTGATATTTTTACAGTTTATTTTGACATTTTATTGTAAGCTAAGTTTTAACATTCTGCTCCAAATACCGGATCATGACATCATAAAGGAGCCAAAGATAAATCAGGTCAGAAATCCAATCTGCTGAATATTTGTGTGGCCCTGAGGCCTGATGGGTAAGGTTTCATATTTTCCACTCGGCTGCTTGTGATATCTCCTGCGCAGGTCGCAGAGACAAAACACTTGCTACACAATTAACGAAAATCATTCGGAAGTAAAAAATAATAAAATGTGCAGACGGGACGTCGTGTTCTTTTTCTGTAACCGAAATCCTTTCAGACGGCTGGGGACGCTGCCAGGCCAATGACAAGGGCAGGTTTAGGACGCAAAGTAAAAATACATCGAGCGCGAGCCCAACGCTGTCCTGGGAGCTGCAAGGAGTGAGAAGGGTTTTGATCGAATCGCGAGGGTGACAGTCCGGAAGGTGTGAGCATAATGTGACAAAAATAGTCTGCTAAGTCCACTTACAAGGAGATATTCTGCATTTTAATGTTAAAGATCACCTAAGATGCTCAGTTTAGGGGTGTGGAGGCCCAAAACAAGACGGATGAGAACATCCATAGAATAAATCAATACAGTAACTGTCTACATAAATAAACTCTCAACAGTGACAGTGTCATTTTTTAGAGGTGTGACCAGGGCTGGTGCAAGGATTTTTGACACCCTAGGCGAAACCTCATTTTGCCGCCCCCATTGGCTACACCCCTGACTCCACCCCCTTTTCCCTGCGCAGTCTGATCAGCACCAATCAAATGCAGCCTCACCAGCACCGGGGAGTGAAAATGGCTAATTGGGCCCAATTTGGACATTTTCACTTAGGGGTGTACTGACTTTTGTTGCCAGCGGTTTAGACATTAATGGCTGTGTGTTGAGTTATTTTGAGGGGACAGTAAATTTACACTGTTATACAAGCTGTACACTCACTACTTTACATTGTAGCAAAGTGTCAGCTCTTCAGTGTTGTCACATGAAAAGATAGAATAAAATATTTACACAAATGGGAGGGGTGTGCTTACTTTCGTGAGACACTGTATATATAGATACACAGTATACAAATCTACTATATATATAGATACACAGTATATACATCTACTATATATAGAGAGATACACAGTATATACATCTACTATATATATATAGATACACAGTATATACATCTACTATATATATATATATACACAGTATATACATCTACTATATATATATAGATACACAGTATATACATCTACTATATATATATAGATACACAGTATATACATCTACTATATATATATATAGATACACAGTATATATAGAGTCAGATGATAGTAAAGTACCAAGGGGTTCACATTCTGGAACTGAAGTATCTTTGGAAATCACTTATTAACGTTTGTCTGGGTGCCATGAATTCATTTTGTGACATCGGTTTAAAAATTGCTGAGGGGCATTGTTGGAAACAAGACTCTCTCCTCCCCTCCGTCATCCTTTTTTCCTGACGTAGCGATTTCCATAAAAATGTATTATTTATACCCAACTGCAGAACA
>BLSH010166421.1:15937-25984 GCA_018402905.1 Glandirana rugosa
CCTCGAGCCCCTTAAGAAGACATTGGAAGGTACTGGGTTGATATGTTTTTTTTCAGATATCAGTATGTTATTTTTATACCTTTGTGTAATCTCACAATCGAGAAGACCACGCTATTTTTATTGTATGACTATAGACTTTTTTTTGTATAGTTGGGTCATGGAAGGTTACAGAAGAATTCCCCGAGCTCCTCCCCCCGTCCTAGGACACACAGATGTCTGAGTCGCCGTCATTCTCAGTATCATTTCTGATCAGATTACTTTTCCATCAATGTCAATTATTTGCTTATCTGCCAGTTCATTTTATTTCATTCATCTGTTGCTATCAATAATTCAAATATCAATGTTTTTAGGGAAGGGTGAATATTGATTTCACTTTCATTTATCTCCAATCATGGCCGATGCCAGGAGATCAGTCTGTGGCTCTGTCCTGCCGTTACCCTCCTGACTTTGATATAAATATCCATTGTAACGGGAGAAATTCCTGGTCGCTGTCATTCCAGCACAGTGCGTTCCTCTCCAGGCTGTGCCATCTGGTGATGCCCGGCTCATTGGCTCCTGTAGAGACCGAGTACTGCAAGGACTTATGAAAGACACCCAGTCACCTACTAAATAAATTGCAGGTAAAAGCAAAATACTATTATTTTTCTTTATTTCCTTTAAAAAAAAAACAACTTGTATTCTGTGAATCCTAACTTGCTAGAAAATATGACTACCCCAGGAAGAGTCAATCCCCTAGGGCAGCCGTCCTCCCTCCTTGTGTGCCTACAAACCCGTGTACGCCGTAATATATGCACGCTCTTATGTGCCCTCGCATTATCCTGGCGACTGCCATGAGGTTCCTGATAAAGATGTGATAAGGCCCACCATTATCACACCTTTTCTCACCCGAGAGACCGCATACATTGTTTCTTGTTTCATCAAACCCTGATGAAGGAGTCGTAGACCCCGAAACCTGTTGGCTCCTGTTAAATATTTATCGTTGGAATAAAGTTCTATCTTGACTTGAATATTATGATGTGATTCTTAAATTCTGAACTTATAAATCCCATGGTAGAGCAAGACATGGTAATGGGAGAAGGTCATCTGCAGGTAGATTACAGGCAATTCCAGTGACCAGTCCTTTGCCCCCTGCTTGCCTTAATTTGGGAAGAGCTTCCAGAGTTTAGTTCCTTTATAATTTCTAAGCTGTGACTTCATTTTTCATTTTCACAGGAGTGTACCTTTGAAAACATACCCAACCACCCCAACTCAATGCAAGATCTCTTTTAGTTTGACTCCCTATAAAGGAGTAATTGCCTTCCGAAGGCTCTACCTGATAAAGGAGGCTTTGCCCCCCGAAACTTGTTGGCTCCTGTTAAATATTTGTCCTTGGAATAAACTTATATCTTGACTTGAATATTACGATGTGGCGCTTCAATTCTGGACTTATTAATCCCAGGGTAGAACAAGACATGGTAAGTCAGTAATGGGAAATGGCCATCTGCAGGTAAACCACATGCAATACCACTGACCAGTTCTTTGCCCTCTGCTTGGCTTTATTTGGGAAGAGCTTCCAGAGTTTAGTTCTTCTCTAATTTCCGAGCTGTGTGACTTCATTTTGCATTTTCACGGGAGTGCACCTTTAAAACATACCCAACCGCCCAAACTCCATGCGTTTTAATCTTCACAGCTCAACTTCTCATTTTCTCCCTATAAAGGAGGAGTAATTGCCTTATGATGGCTCTACCTGATGAAGGAAGCTTAGCCCCCCGAAGCATGCTGGCTTCTTTTAAATATATTTTTTTGGAATCAACATATATTTTGATTCGAATATTACAGCGTGGTGCTTCAATTCTAGACTTATTAATCCCATGGTAGATCAAGACATGGTAATGGGAGAAAGTCATCTGCAGGTAGACCACATGCAATACCACTGACCAGTTTTTTGCCCTCTGCTTGGCTTTATTTGGGAAAAGCTTCTAGAGTTTAGTTCTTCTCTAATTTCTGAGCTGTGTGACTTAATTTTCCATTTTCACAGGAGTGCACCTTGAAAAGATACCCATCCACACAAACTTCAAGCAAGGTCTCTTTGGGTTCAACTTCTATTTTTTTCACTATAAAGAAGGAGTATTTGCCTTCTGATGGCTCTACCTGATGAAGCAGGCTTACCCCCGAAACATGTTGGCTTCTACTAAATGTTTGTCCTAGGAATATGACTTGAATATTACCATGTGGTGCTTCAATTACGAACTTATTAATCCCAGGGTAGAACAAAACATGGTAAGTCAGTAATGGGAAATGTTCATCTACAGGAAGACCACATGCAATACCACTGACCAGTTCTTTACCCTCTGCTTGGCTTTATTTGGGAAAAGCTTCCAGAGTTTAGTTCTTCTCTAATTTCTGAGCTGTGTGACTTCATTTTCCATTTTCATAGGAGTGTACCTATAAAAAATACTCATCCACACAAACTTCAAGCAAGGTCTCTTTGGGTTTTAATCTTCACAGCTCAACTTCTCATTTTCTTCCTATAAAAAAGAGTATTTGCCTTCTGATGGCTCAACCTGATGAAGGAGGCTTAGCCCCAAAACATGTTGGCTTCTGTTAAATACGTGTCCTCCGAATAAACCTATATCTTGACTTGAATATTACAGTGTGGTGCTTCAAGTCTGGTAAAACAAAACATGGCAAGTCAGTAATGGGAAAGGCTGCCTGCAGGTAGACCACAGGCAGTACCATTGACCAGTCCTTTTCCCTCTGCTTGCCTTTATTTTGGGAAGAGCTTCCAGAGTTTAGTTCTTCTCTAATTTCTGAGCTGTGTGACTTCATTTTACATTTTCATAGGAGTGTACCTATAAAACATACCCAACCACATCAACTTCAAGCAAGATCTCTTTGGGTTCAGCTTCTTGTTTTCTTCCCATTAAAAAGGAATAATTGCCTTCTGATGGCTCCGCCTGATGAAGCAGGCTTAGCCCCTGAAACATGTTGACTTCTGTTAAACATTTGTCCTTGGAATAAACATATATCTTGACTTGAATATTACAGTGTGGTGCTTTAGTTCTTGACTTACTAATTCCAGGGTAAAACAAGGCATGATAAGTCAGTAATGGGAAATGGTCAAGGGCAGGTAGACCACAGGCAGTACTGGTGACTAGTCCTTTGCCCTCTGCTTGCCTTTAAATTGGGAACAGCTTTCGGTGTCGGTGCCAATACTAGCCATTTTCTCGAGTAACGGTACTCGCGAAAATTGGCCAATTCCAGAAACCGATACCGGAAGTAATGTCACTTAGGAGCAGACTGCCTCTTCCTCCCCTCTGGCCAGTACCATCCCCGCCTTCTCCTCCCAGTTGCATTGGTGAGTGCAGGCACGTCAGGCTGTTAGGGCGGGCAGCCTTGTCTCTGCTCTGCCTGTACCATGAAGTCTCTAACTGTCTCCTGTACCATGCAATCTCTGGCTGTCTCCTGTACCATGGAGTCTCTGGCTGTCTCCTGTACCATGGAGTCTCTGGCTGTCTCCTGTACCATGGAGTCTCTGGCTGTCTCCTGTACCATAAAGTCTCTAGCTTTCTCCTGTATCATGCAGTCTCTGGCTGTCTCCTGTACCATGAAGTCTCTGTCTGTCTCCTGTACCATGAAGTCTCTAGCTGTCTCCTGTATCATGCAGTCTCTGGCTTTCTCCTGTACCATGAAGTCTCTGGCTGTCTCCTGTGCCATGCAGTCTCTGGCTGTCTCCTGTACCATGCAGTCTCTGGCTGTCTCCTATACCATGAAGTCTCTGACTGTCTCCTGTACAGTGAATTCTCTGGCTGTCTCCTGTACCATGCAGTCTCTGGCTGTCTCCTGTACCATGAAGTCTCTGGCTGTCTCCTGTACCATGAAGTCTCTGACTGTCTCCTGTACAGTGAATTCACTGGCTGTCTCCTGTACAATGCAGTCCCCGGCTGTCTCCTGTACCATGCAGTCCCTGGCTGTATCCTGTACCATGCAGTCCCTGGCTGTCTCCTGTGCCATGCAGTCCCTGGCTGTTTCCTGTACTATGCAGTCTCTGACCATGTCTGTAGTCTCTGACTGTCTCCTGTAGCATGTCTACAGTCTCTTACCATCTCCTAAATCATGTCTGCAGTCTCTGACCATCTCCTGTATCATGTCTGCAGTCTCTGACTGTCTCCTGTAGCATGTCTGCAGTCTCTGACCATCTCCTGCATCATGTCTGCAGTCTCTGACCATCTCCTGTACCATGCCTGTAGTCTCTGACTATCTCCTGTAGATTTCTGCAGTCTCTGACCATCTCCTGTATCATATCTGCAGTCTCTGACCATCTCCTGTATTATGCCTGCAGTCACTGACCATCTCCTGTATCATGTCTGCAGTCTCTGACCATCTCCTGTATCATGTCTGCAGTCTCTGACCATCTCCTGTAGCATGTCTACAGTCTCGGACCATCTCCTGTACTATGCCTGCAGTCACTGCTGTCACTTCTGCCTGTTGCTTCTTCCTTCCCTCCACAAGCTGTCACCTCTGCCCCCATGTCTCCCAATGACCCTCCAATTCTCATCCTCTTCCCCACCAGCGATCACAGCCTTTTCCATTCCAACTCTCCCGCCCCACAATCCCTATTTTACCCCACTCTCATCTACGCTGCCCTCACTTACCCCTCTACTCCCTCCACCCTCATCCCAGCCTCACCCAACTCCCTAACACCCCCACCTCCCACACCACTCCTCTACCTAATCTCCCAAGGCGATAGGTATTGGTAATTGGTATCGGTGACCACCTGAGGTAAAGTATCGGTACTCGTACTGGACTGCAAAAAATTGGTATTGGTGCATCGCTAGTTGTAACATGACAAAATGTGGAGAATTTTGAGGGGTATGAATACTTTTTCAAGGCACTATAGCTGCAAAGGGTGGGCCAACTCAATATTGAACCCGATGGACTAAGACTTTTGGTAATATAGCGAATTTCAACTTGAATATTGTGCTGCTTCAATTCTGGAGTTATTAATCCCAGGGTAGAACAAGGCATGGTAGGTCAGTAATGGGAAATGGTCATCTGTAGGTGACCAGTCTTTTGCCCTCTGCTTGTGTTAGGAAATGTCTGTGCCTTGAAACCGGGTCTGTGCATGAGCGCGCGTGCGAACGCCCGTGCGCGTGTGCGCGCGCAAGTGCGCCGGCATTGGCGCCAAACGGCCCTATTTAAGCAGACAGCACCCTGCAGCCAGTGCTGTCCGTTCTACAGTGTTTGTGTGTTCCAGAGGGACCTGTATCCTGATTATCTGTTCCTGTGACTCGGCTTGTGTTTGAATTTGATTGATCTCTGCCTGCACTGACCCCCGGCTTGCCCATGACAACTCTTCTGCCTGATCCTTGTGTACCTTGCTGCCCGCTTGTTGACGACCCTGCCTGCACCTCCTGTACCGCTTTGCCAGCCAGTTGCCGACCCCAGCCTGCAGGGGAGGGCTGGCAGCCTTAGGCCTGGGGGGCAAGTCCAGTCAAGTGGCCCATTGAACCACCGAATCAGCTCACCATCCATGCCCACCTGGTTTTATAATGGATATTGATGTTATGAAGCAAGAAAAATATGATACAATGTGGTAACATCATTTAATGTTAATAGCAGCAAAGGAGGTGTAACAAAAATAATGCATCAATGCAGCTCATCAGTGCCCACCAATGCAGCCTCACCAGTGCCCATCAATGCAGCCTCACCAGTGCCCATCAATGCAGCCTTGCCAGTGCCAATCAATGCAGACTGATCAGTGCCCATCCAATGCAGCCTCACCAGTGCCCATCAATGCAGCCTCACCAGTGCCCATCAATGCAGCATTGCCAGTGCCCATCCAATGCAGCCTGATCAGTGCCCATCCAATGCAGCCTGCAATGCAGAGAGAGGAGAGCCACTGAATTACACATAGCGGGGATCTCCCGCATACCTAACACGGCCGCTCTCATATGAAGTCCCACCTCCTGGACCGGCTCCTCCCCCCCAGAGGCAGCCCAATGGGCCCAGCAGGATCCATGGTAGGGCCAGCCCTGGGCACCCCCCCTTTGCCTGCAGTTAGTTGTTGACTGCGCCCCTGGCCCCTACTTCCTTCCTCCACAAAAAGAAAAAAGTGTGAACTGGCAGCGGCCATCGGCCATTTTGATTGTAAGTTAGGGTGGCCTGGGGGGCAATTGCCACCCTGCCCCCAGCCCAGCCCTCCCCTGCCAGCCTGTACCACTATTCTACTATCTGCACGAGCCTCTACCGGACCTCTCACACCACCACCAGTGAACCAGCCTAACCCTCGTGCCCCCCTGCGCTCCCGAATTCCCTGTCTCTCCCACCAGGGGTTCCCGAACCAGGGCCGTAAGAGTGGTTGCTTCCTGCATAAGACAGACTCCACCATCAGGTACGTGACAGCTTGCATTTTTTTTTTGAAGAGCTTCCTTAGTTTAGTTCTGAGCTGTAACTTAATTTTCACTCCTGATGAAGTTGTCACCCCGAAACATGTTGGCTCCTGTTAAATATTTATCGTTGGAATAAAGTTATATCTTGTAACTTATAAATCCCATGGTAGAACAAGACATGGTAATGGGAGAAAGTCATCGGCAGGTAGACCACATGCAATACCACTGACCAGTCCTTTGCCCTCTCCATTTTCCAGACTTTAGATCCTTTATCATTTCTGAGCTGTAGGACTTCATTTTCCATGTTCATGGGAGTGCACAGGGGAGGGCTGGCAGCCTTAGGCCTGGGGGGCAAGTGCAGTCAAGTGGCCCATTGAACCACCGAATCGGCTCACCATCCATGCCCACCTGCTTTTTTAATGGATATTGATGTTGTGAAGCGAGACAAAAATAATACATCAATGCAGCTCATCAGTGCCTATCAGCTTGGCCTCATCAGTGCCCATCAATGCAGCCTTACCAGTGCCCATCAATGCAGCCTTACCAGTGCCCATCAATGCAGCCTCACCAGTGCCTATCAAATGCAACATGATCAGTTCCCATCAATGGATGCTTGCCAGTGCCCATGAGCACAGCCTGATCAGTGCCAATCGTTGCAGCCTGATCAGTGCCCATCAAAGCAGCCCGATCATTGCCCATCAACAGACTGATTAGTGCAGCCTGATCAGTGCCCATCAATTCAGCCTCACCAGTACCCATCCAATGCAGCCTGCAATGCAGAGAGAGGAGAGCCGCCGGAGATCCCCCTTACTTGGCGCAGCCGCTGTCAAGTCCCGCCTCCTGGACCGGCTCTTATGATAGACTTCACCAGTGTGCTGTCTATTACAGAAGCTGGTCCAGGAGGTAGGACTTTGTAAACGGAAGATCCCCGCTCTGTGTAATCCGGCGGCGCCCCCCCCCCTAGGCAGCCCAATGGGCCCAGCGGGATCCATGGTAGGGCCGACCCTGGGTGTCTCCCCCCCTTTGCCTGCAGTTAGTTGGTGGCTGTGCCCCTGCCCCCTGCTTCCTTTCCCCACAAGAAGAAAAAAGTGCGAGCGGGCAGCGGCCGCCGACCATTTTGAATGTAAGTAATGGTGGCCTGGGGGGCAATTGCCACCCTGCCCCCTGGCCCAGCCCTCCCCTGGGAGTGCACCTTTAAAATCTTCCCCAACCACCCAAACTCCATGCAAGATCTCTTGGAGTTTTAATCTTCATGGCTCAGCTTCTCGATTTCCCCCTATAAAGGAGGAGTAATTGCCTTCTGATGGCTCCGGCTACTGCAATTCTTGGAATATTGACTTGATAAAGATTGTCATTTAACGGGTTTTCCTCTCCACCGGATTATTAGAGGTGGCAGGGAGCAGTTTCACAGCGAGCGCCATCCAATTTTAGACCCGGTGGTTTTAATTAATATAAGAATTAACCCCCCCGCCCCCCCCCCCCCACAATCGGCCACATATGGGAAACTATTTTTAAACATTAAACAGAATGAAATGTCAGATTGTTTGGGGGGGTATTAAGGGATTATGAGGGATCTGCCTCTTCCTGTTTAATATGAACGGGGTCGGCGAGGGGACCTATTTGAGGAGGAGAGGGGGTGGTCGCGGCACGCAAAGACGCTGGAATATTGCAAGGAGCAGAAGTTCCCAGAGAAGGGGGATTTGGTAATCATTCCTCTGGGGGGGGGACTTGGTGGAGGGATAGCAGTAAATCCCACCGGACCTATAAATGTGTTGTAAATTAAATAAGATGTTTATATATGAAAAGCTAAGAGATGGGAGGAATTAGCGCAAAAAAAAAGACAAAAATAACAAAGAAATTTTTTTTTTAAAAATACAGATTTTTTTTTTTTTTTCCAAGCAAATTCTTCCACCGCCGCCCACTTTGCGACATTGAAAGCTCTCATTTTAAGACAATTCCGTTTTTACGGTAATTTGTCAATTTCACTAAAATCGCTCCGCTCTTCCTAAATAACGAGCCGTGATTGGCTGCTGGGCTGAGCTGTCTTTATGCTTAAAGCTGAATAAAAAAAGATATAAAAAGCATCATTGTATTCATTTATGTCTCATTAAATTCTATTAAAGGATGCGTTTTCTTTCTCTTTTTCCATTCACTGCTCCTTGATCTTCTCGTAGCGCGGCTGTGCAATTTACTAAGTGTCTGAATTCCTGGAATTCAGCTTTTAGGCCACTTTCACACTGGGGCTGTAGCGGTAAAGTGCCGCTAGTTTCACCGGCGGCGGCGATATGGCTCCGCTATGCAGACGGGAGCGCGGCGCTTTTAAACCCCCACAAGGGCTTAAAAAGGGGGGTTAAAGTACTGGCGTGCCGCGCTACCGTGAAGCACTTGCCAATGATTTCAATAGCAGGGGCGGTCACCGCACCGCCCCAAAGATGCTGCCCGCAAGACTTTTTTTCCTGCCCTGCAAGCACACCGCCCCGGTGTGAGAGAGAGCACACTGGGGTGGATGGGGGGTGCTATAAGGGCGCTTTTTTAGCGCAAAGGCGCCAGAAAAACGCCCCAGTGTTAAAGGGGCCTAAGGAGGGACCTTAGTCGCTCCTCACATAATGTTTTTTATCTTAATGCATAGAATGCACCTTCTGCCTTGACAACTCCTTTAACCAGTTGCCGGCTGTCCGCCTTGGATTGATGGTGGCAACTTGGCTCGATATCTCATATCGCCGTCACTTGGCGGTGGCTGCGAGATCATGGATCTTGCTTTGTGCAGTGGTCCAAACCATTTGGTGGAGGGGGGATTATGGGGTGGAGTTGTTTTTCCGGGGTTGGGCTTGGCCCCTTAGTTCCAGTTAAGGCGTCAGCATGCCAAGACATTTTGGAGGATTTCATGCTCCCAACTTTGTGGGAAGAGTTTGGGGATGGCCCCTTCCTGTTCCAACATGACTGCCCACCACTGCACAAAGCAAGGTCCATAAAGACATGGATGAGCGAGTCCCAATACTTTTGGTAATATAGTGTACACGCATATGAGGAGCCAGCTCTTCTATTTTGGATACCCAGTGTGGTGAATGACCATTTGTGTAAATGGTTTAGGTCAGCGCTCACATTATATAGCAGTTTGTAAATTTTGTTGTTTTAACAAAGCTTTTCTCATCTAAGGTTCCTCCATAGGCTGACAGGGATTTTTGAGCAGTGATGGATTCCTGATGGAGCAAACTGCATGGGATCAGTGCAGTCTCTTCCCTCTGCTCTCAGCTATATAATCACTGACACCAAAACTATGTTAAGCTATCTCTAAGAAGGGCATTCTTCCCACTGACCACCAATGTAAGGAGCAATCTTCCCACTGACCACCAATGTAAGGAGCATTCTTCCCACTGACCACCAACGTAAGGAGCATTCTTCCCACTGATCACCAATGTAAGGAGCATTCTTCCCACTGATCACCAATGTAAGGAACATTCTTCCCACTGACCACCAATGTAAGGAGCATTATTCCCACTGATCACCAATGTAAGGAGCATTCTTCCCACTGATCACCAATGTAAGGAGCATTCTTCCCACTGATCACCAATGTAAGGAGCATTATTCCCACTGATCACCAATGTAAGGAACATTCTTCCCACTGACCACCAATGTAAGGAGCATTCTTCCCACTGACCACCAATGTAAGGAACAT
>BLSH010166425.1:14177-44144 GCA_018402905.1 Glandirana rugosa
TTGTCTTTAAAAAACATAGAAAAATACCCTTTGAGAGGAACGTAAAGATACTAAAAACGGATCCGTTTCAATGGATGTCAGAGGACCCTATGTCATGATTACAGGGCGCTACGTCGTCTGGAGTCCCATGAGATGTCTCGTGCCCGACACCGTGAATTAGTTCCTCGGTTGACACAGAAGAACCCAAGGACGTCGACCGGGGAATTAATACACGGTGTCACGTGTATCTAGTAGAACCCCGACCGACGTCTTTGTGTTATCTGTGTCAGTAGAGGATTACTACTGGTCTCACACCAACATTTACCCCAAGTGAGTCTATCACTTACATAAAGGTTAAATAGAACAGGACCCAGTACAGAGCCTTGTGGTACCCCACTAGTGACTGGTCTCTGTTCTGAGTGAACCCCATTTACAACCACACTCTGGTCATCATTAGGAGATGACTGTGTCTATTGTGTTTCTGCAGCCAGCCCCAAGATGATCTATGTGCACTGTGGCACATAATTAAGGGGCCAGCTGCAGGAACCCAAGAAGACACAGTTGGCTCCTTGATTAAGTGCCACAGCCCGTGCTCTGTAGAGTACCCTGAGGTCTGCTGCATCGCGGGACATTAGTACTGTATCCCAGGAGACTGTAGGTAACTTTGCCTAGGCAAAAATCATAGAAATGCAAGGAGAGTTTCCCATAAAAAGATACAAAAAATTTCTGTTTGTTAGAGATGGAGAAGGAAAGTGGCTTGGGAGGGTGAAGGTCTGCTTAAAATAGTTCCCTCTCTGCCGGGTGCCCCTTCAGTTTAACAGGAGGCAAGTGGCAGAGAAGGGACTTTTCAATTACCTTTGGGTGCAGGTGGAATAATCTTCAATGCCATGGCTCCTCACAACTTTATTAACATTCCAGCCTGCCCTGGTGGATTGATATAGAAAAATAGGCCAGACCTTTAATTGAATTGTCGGGTTCCGTGGCAAAGAAGATTATTTCGCCTGAACCTCTGCCCCCCCTGCAGAAACTGATGGGGCCTGGGAAAATATTCTTTAATTTCCAGAAGCTGTGGGATTACTCTGTCTGCACCCAAAGGTAATTAAAGAGTGCCCTATTTGTTGCCAGGCTCCCCGCTGAACTGATGAGCCACTTGCCAGAGCAGGGATCTGTCACAGATGTCTACCAAGATTTCTATGAAAACTTTCATTTTCTGAGCAAGTTGAAACCTGCCTAAGAATCTGATTGCCAGAAGTGGATTTCAATAGTAGCAGAGCAAGGCAGAGGTAAAAGCACAAGACACCTGGCACTGCATGATGTCAGGATGAGGCCTCCAACAATGAGGATGTATAGCACAATTCCATATTTAAGGAGGCCATGAAACCAAATGTGTTCCCTCACCTCTGGCACCAACATCCATTCTGTAGCCGCTCCAAGCACATAATTCAGAACATGCCTGTAGATTTGTTTTATTCTTCCCTGCATGAATACTGTCATAAAGCCGATAGATGATTTCTTAATGTAGATATACAGTATATACATATTCTGTACAATAAAATCTAAAGTCAATATAAAGTTGAAATAACACTCAGTTGGTACCACTGTAAAGATTAGGCATGGGCTGAACACCCCCCGGTTTGCACCACAACTTGCAAACAGGAAAAAAAATTGTGTGAACATTCGAACCCTATTAAAATCAAAAGTGCTCATTTTAATGGCTTATATGCAAGTTATTGCCATAAAAAGTATATGGGGACCTGGGTCCTGCCCTAGGGGACATATATCAATGCAAAAAAAAGTTTTTAAATCAGTGTTTTTTTTCAGTGATTTTAACAATGCTTAAAGTGAAATAATAAAAATGAAATATTCCTTTAAATATTGTGCCTGGGGGGTCCAGTTAGTATGCCTGTAAAGTGGCGCATCTGTGTGATGTTTAGAACAGTGCCACCGCAAAATTACATTTGTAAAGGAAAAATTGTTATATAAAATGCTGTAAAGTATTGCTGGTTCCCGGCAAAATAGATAAAAAATCACTGAAAAAGCATTGCGTTGGGCCCCCCCCAGTCAATACCAGGCCCTTCTGGTCTGGTGTGGATTTTAAGGGGAACTCTCACCATTTTTTTTCTTAAATTGTGTAGGGGTCCCCCCCCCCCAAATCCAAACCAGACCCTTATCTGAGCACACAGCCCTGACATGGCAGGAGGGGGTGGGGACGAACGAGCACCCCCATCCAAACCACACTTGGCCACATGCCCTCAACATGGGGATGGTGCTTTGAGGTCCCCCCAAAGCACCTTGTCCCCATGTTGATGGGGAGAAGGGCTTAATCATCCCAACAACCCTGGCTGGTGGTTGTGGGGCCTGCGGGTGGGGGGGCTTATCGGAATCTGGAAGCCCCCTTTAATAAGGGGATCCCAGATCCCAACCCCCTTCCCTATCTGAATGGGTACCCCTACCTGAATGGATACCCCTACCCATTCGCCAAAAAAGGAGTGTAGTAGTGTTACAAAAAACAGTAGGCAGCTTTTGACAAGTCCTTTATTGTAAAATAGCACTTTCCTGAGAGACTCCATGGCAGCCTACGTGTGGGTTCACCCTGCCTCCTCTCCAACGCTATAGGACCCCTAATCCCATAAATGTGAGCTCCCGGCTAGATCCCGTGTTCCTTTTTTGTCCTCCTCCTGGATTATTGTGTGAAGTGGACACTTACGGATCAGGCGGCGTCCAAACAAGAGAGCGGGCATCCCTCAGACGCGGTGCAGCCCAGGACCCAGCCATGGGCGGGTGAGTGGCTTCAGGCTTAAGAAAGTCCAGTGGTGGGGACAGCCTGTGGATGCCCCAAGGAAGGACGATTGGCAGGGGTCGGCCATCAGCACTCCATGGCAGTCGTCTTATGTTTATTTTGCATTTGTGAGTATTCTCTTTCTTTCCTCCTTTGCCTCTTTCTTTTTTTGTCCTTTAGGATTGCCTAGTTCCCCCGGTGATTGCCAGAAGCCAGGGCAGCGCGGGTCCGGTCCCTATGGCACCTGGAGCGCTTCTGCGTTCCAGAGTGCCGTACTTCCGGGTCTCGGCGGGGAGGGACGAAACCGAGGCTTGGTTCGCGCATGTACGGTCCGCCGCGGGACCCAGCGGCTGCACACGCAGGGTGGGGGATTTAAACAGCTGTCAAGCCCCAGCGTCTTTGGGAGGACTCTGTGGGCAGTATAGCGACGGCTTCCCCACGCCCTGAGTGGCAACCTTAAGGTAGGCAAGGTCGGTGGGGGGGGGGCTAGCCTTGTCAGGCTGGGTGCCCTTAAAGGGGCACACATAAAAAAAAAGGGGGGAAAGAAGGGGGAGGGGGAAAGGGAAGGTTGATTTGTAGTAAAATTCACCCTCCTCCCTCCCACAGCCTGAAGTCGTGTTCCTACCGGATAAGATGGATAAATCACCGCCCTCCTGTGGTCAGCCTCCTCGCACAAGGTATGTGCGGGAGATGGCGGGAGGCGGGGTGGGACTAGGGGCAAGCGGGCGAAGCACTCTGGCTAAAGCCCCGTGTGTCTTTCTTTCTCTTCCTCCCAGCCCTTCCAGGTCCGGTCCTCAGTATATGGCCCACCAAGCACCTGCCAAGCCGCATCATCATTCTTCCTCCAGATCCAGACGCAGCTCTCCGTCTGGGGATCATCATCAGAGGAGACGCTCCCATTCCTCCTCCAGGCACCGCTCCCACCGCCACGACAGCCGCTCTGGTCAGAGAGCCTGCTGGAGATGTCGGGCGCGGGTCCCGGAGGGCAAGTCTCTGTGCGACCCCTGTTATGCCCGGGCGGTTGGGAAAGGAATATGGATAACCAGCAGATGGAATCGCTGGTGAAGCGTGTAGTGCAGCAGTCCCTAAAGGAGTGGGGTGCGTCGCACACGCGGAGTCAAGCCACCACTATATCAGACTCCTTGGCCGACGAAGCCCCGGAGGATTTGGGCTCATTCCGGCCTTATGATTCCTCGCTCAGATCTTCGGACAGCGAGATGGAGGCGGACGACTTTCCAGGTGGCTTTGATTTTGCCCTGGTATCCCCGCTGATAAAGGCAGTCAAGGAGGCCCTTAAATGGGAGGATCCCTCCGCCCCACCGGCAAAGCAGAGAAAATTCTTCAAGCATCTGGGGAAGGAGCGTCCCAGCTTCCCGCTCTTGGGAGAACTAAAAGACATCATTCTGAAAGAGTGGGGGAAGACGGACAGTAAGTCGTCTATGTCTGGTAAATAGGCAAAACTTTATCCATTCAAGCCTGAGGACGTGAAATACCTAGAGAACACCCCTCTGGTAGACGCAGCCCTGATGCGGCTGGTCAAGCATGTTACCCTCCGGCTTGAAGATGCGGTATCCTTCAGGGATGGCCTCGAGAGGAAGATTGATCAAGACCTCAGGAGGGTTTACGGGCTGGCCGGGGCAGCCTGCAAGCCGGTCCTAGCCCTCGCGGCATTATCCAAAGCAATGGAACCCTGGATGGAAAATGTAGAGTCGGTGATTCGGGGTGTTTCTGAAGAGCTGGTCGGAAATTCAGCTGTCCAGGAACTTAAGCTGGCAACAGCCTTTCTGGGGGAGGCTTCCATTGACCTCATCTGCCTCCTGGCCCGGGCTATGCTGTCCGCGGTCACGGCCAGGCGGGCGTTATGGTTGCGTCCCTGGTGTGCGGACCCGACATCTAAACAGGCCTGGTGTAAAATTCCCTTTGAAGGGTCTTCCCTGTTCGGAAACAAACTGGACAGTGCCATAGCCCGAGCCAAGGGTGGGAAGTCTGGTTTCATCCCCCCAGGATAGGCGTCTGTTCGGTCAGAAGAGACCACAGCGCAGAAGAAGGAGTACAGAACGCTCGAGGGAGGCTCGCTCGTATAAGCCAGGTAGAGACTTCAGGAGAAACTGGCAAAGAGGGCAGACGGGGCCGAAATCTTCTAAAGGCCAGGTGTCCGGGACTCGGGAGGCCACAAAGTCGTTTTGAGATTGGGCCCGTCCAGGCAGGTCGGGTAGGGGCGCGTCTGCGTCTTTTCCGGCACGTCTGGACGGCCTCGATCTCGGACCACTGGACCATCGAGACGGTGTCGAAGGGGCACTCCTGGCCCTTCACTGCTATCCCTCCGCACAGATTTGTCACAACGAGGCTTCCGCGGGCAGAAGAAAGAAGAAAAGTTCTCCTGGATTACGTGGATTCTCTGGTAGCTCAGGGAGCTGCCCTACCTGTTCCAGAGGCAGAGAGGTTCAGGGGGGTTTACTCACCTCTGTTACTCGTGTAAAAGAAAAATGGTCCGATTGGCCTGGTATGGATTTTAATGGGGCCCCATGTGTTTTTTTTCTAATTCTGTCATAGGGTTCGCTTTAACCACTTCAATACACTGTGTTATATGTACTACACTTACTGCACCATATAGTCTGAACTGTATTATATATACTATGGGGACTGCAAATTGTAATGACATGCCCCTGTTAAACAGGTGCAGAAAAATTGGGCATTGGGTGTTGGGTGTACCAGAACACTGTAACCCCTTACAGTTACTCTTGTTGGGTGCAGGAACGGGCCTTGCTGTTGTAAATTATTTTGAAAATTGTAATGATATGCCCCAGTCAAACAGGTGCTGAAAAACTGGGCCTTGGGTGTTGGCGGTGGCAGAACACTATAACCCCACACAGTTACTCTTTTTGGGCGCAGGAACGGGCTCTGCTGTTATAATTTATTTTAAAAATCGTAATGACATGCCCCAGGCAAACAGGTGCAGAAAAATTGGGGCTTGGGTGTTAGTGGTGCCATAACACTGAAACTATACTGTATATATATATATATATATATTCTTACACTGCCTGCACTGACTCTATATACCGGGGATATGCAATTAGCGAACCTCCAGATGTTGCAGAACTACAAGTCCCATGAGGCATAGCAAGACTCTGACAGCCACAAGCAGGATGCCCAGGGGCAGAGGCATGATGGGACTTGTAGTTTTGCAACAGCTGGAGGTCCGCTAATTGCTTATCCCTGCTATATACTATACAGTGAATAAGCTGTATATATAGTCTACACTAAATGCAGCGTAATATATATATATACATATATATATATATATATATATATATATATATATATATATATTAATTTATAAAATATGGGGCTACTCCCAATGTAAAAAATAAATGAATAAATAAAAGATAGGGGTCAGCCTATGTATATTTAAACAGTATAGGAGTATATGTGACCAAATGGTAAAGGTAAATCTACCAAAACTTAATACATCCACAAACACTGATTGAGTAAAGTAGAATAAGTGATCAACTTTATAGTGCTAGTCTTGTGCTAAATAAAATATTCAAGTCAATATTGAAAGTGCTAGATATGTGCTTCGAGATGATGGAGGTGAGGTTTCACCCAAAGTGAACAATCAAACAAAAAACAACAACAAAAAATAAGTATAAAGTTATACAAAGTTCCAGACTGTAGAATTCTTCAGCCTGGAACTTTATATAACTTTATACTTATTTTTTGTTGTTGTTTTTTGTTTGATAGTTCACTTTGGGTGAAACCCCATCTCCATCATCTCGAAGCACATATCTAGCACTTTCAATATTGACTTGAATATTTTATTTAGCACAAGACTAGCACTATAAAGTTGATCACTTATTCTACTTTACTCAATCAGTGTTTGTGGATGTATTAAGTTTTGGTAGATTTACCTTTACCATTTGGTCACATATACTCCTATACTGTTTAAATATACATAGGCTGACCCCTATCTTTTATTTATTCATTTATTTTTTACATTGGGATTAGCGCCATCTTTTATAAATGAATTCTCTTACGATTGGTTTGGTCGTTGTATGGCTGCTTACCTTTGAATTTGCCTTTTATAGTTTCAGGCCTAGCGCGGTCACAACTTTTATTTTTTGCCATATATATATATATATATATATATATATATATATATATATATATATACAGTATCTCACAAAAGTGAGTACACCCATCACATTTTTGTAAATATTTTATTCTACCTTTTCATGTGACAACACTGAAGAAATGACACTTTGCTACAATGTAAAGTAGTGAGTGTACAGCTTGTATAACAGTGTAAATTTGCTGTCCCCTCAAAATAACTCAACACACAGCCATTAATGTCTAAACCACTGGCAACAAAAGTGAGTACACCCCTAAGTGAAAATGTCCAAATTGGGCCCAATTTTCCTGCCCGGTGTCATGTGATTTGTTACAAGATCTCAGGTGTGAATGGGGAGGAGCTGTGTTAAATTTGGTGTTATCGCTCTCACTCTCTCATACTGGTCACTGTAAGTCCAAAATGGCATGGAATTTTCTGAGAATCTGAAAAAAAGAATTGTTGCTCTACATAAAGATGGCCTAGGCTATAAGAAGATTGCCAATACCCTGAAACTGAACTGCAGCACAGTGGGCAAGACCATGCAGTGGTTTAACAGGACAGGTTCCACTCAGAACATGGTTGACCAAAGAAGTTGAGTTCCGTGCTCAGCATCATATTCAGAGGTTGTCTTTGGGAAATAGACGTATGAGAGCTGCCAGCATTGCTGCAGAGGTTGAAGGGGTGGGGGGTCAGCCTGTCAGTGCTCAGACCATATGCTGCACACTGCATAAACTTGGTCTGCATAGCTGTCGTCCCAGAAGGAAGCCTCTTCTAAAGATGATGCACAAGAAAACCTTCAAACGGTTTGCTGAAGACAAGCAGACTAAGGACATGGATTACTGGAACCATGTCCTGTGGTCTGATGAGACCAAGATGAACTTATTTGGTTCAGATGGTGTCAAGCGTGTGTGGCGGCAACCAGGTGGGGAGTACAAAGGCAAGTGTGTCTTGCCTACAGTCAAGTATGGTGGTGGGAGTGTCATGGTCTGGGGCTGCATGGGTGCTGTCGGGACAGGGGAGCTACAGTTCATTGAGGGAACCATGAATGCCAACATGTACTGTGACATAATGAAGCAGAGCATGATCCCCTCCCTTCGGAGACTGGGCCGCAGGGCAGTATTCCAACCTGATAATGACCCCAAACACACCTCCAAGATGACCAATGTCTTTCTAACAAAGCTGAGGGTAAAGGTGATGGACTGGCCAAGCATCTCCAGACCTAAACCCTATTGCGCTTCTGTGGGGCATCCTCAAACGGAAGGTGGAGGAGTGCAAGGTCTCTAACATCCATCAGCTCCCTGATGTCATCATGGAGGAGTGGAAGAGGATTCCAGTGGCAACCTGTGAAGCTCTGGTGAACTCCATGCCCAAGAGGGTTAAGGCAGTGCTGGAAAATAATGGTGGCCACATAAAATATTGACACATTGGACCCAATTTGGACATTTTCACTTAAGGGTGTACTCACTTTTGTTGCCAGCGGTTTAGGCATTAATGGCTGTGTGTTGAGTTATTTTGAGGGGACAGCAAATTTACACTGTTATACGAGCTGTACACTCACTACTTTACATTGTAGCAAAGTGTCATTTCTTCAGTGCTGTAAATTCTTACACTACCTGTATATAGGCTACACTGCCTGCACTGCCTGTATATGGTCTACACTGAATGCAGCGGGTTTTTTTATATATATATATATATATATATATATATATATATATATATATATATGTATATATACTGGGCTGTATATATATATTCTTACACTGTATATAGCTGGGACTGTCTACACTTTATATCAAACTATCTGTATACTAAACTGCCTAAATGCTGCTAACTAACCTATCTATCTCCACTTTATCACACTACATACGGCTGCTGGTGAAGCGGCCTTATATAGTGTGGGCATGGATTGAGCCTGCTGAGCAATGATTGGCCAAAGGTACTCTGCCTTTGGCCAAACATGTCTCTCACAGCAGAGTGTTCTGGGATTGGCCAAAGCATACAGGTCATGTGCATGCTTTGGTCAATAAGCGGGCAGCATTTCACTACATTATGGGATGCTCGAATTTCCCACGTATGCCTCATAATGTTTGGGAAATACCCGATATTCGAGTCAAACAATGTAGTAAGGATGAAGAAGGCTCCCCTTCCCATAATTGGTTATCATTATCTAGTTTTACATTATAGCCAATATAAATCAATTGAATAATGCTTTGGTAATTTATAGGCTTTGTACTTCCCCTCCTGCTGCCATAGGCACTGGCCTACAAGTGTCATTCTAGTAAATACAGCCCTGGTTATTTCATGGTCTTTTTTATATGTTTAGCAGTAACACACTACACCATTCAAACATCTATCTATGCGTGGGATACTATGAATAATTTATGTTTTATTACTTATTTTATCTGCAGTGCATGTTTTCAGCTTGGCACTATGCAAGAGGATATTAGAACATTTTTGGGGAATTGCAGACTCATGACAGGTGAGATTTACACAAGAAATCCCAGCAGGAGGGTCAAATATATAAATGACTAAACAATCAGTCCACTAAGCTAAATAATTGTAATGTGTCATGATGACGATTATTTTCAGCACCAGGGGTGACAAGAGCTGAAGATAACTGTATGTTAGGAAAACCAAGTATGTGTTCATGCCTGAAGATACAGAACAGTCCACAGACCAATGCACAGAATCAGGGTCATGCGCATACCTCCCAACTTTTTGAGATCAGAGCGAGGGACACCTATTATCAAATGTATGTAGGCATAGAACACGTCCCCTGCCACGCCCCTTAAAAGAGAATTATACAAAAAAAATGATTAGTTAAACCCACAAGTGCTTTTTTTTACCACTATTATCCCTTTACATTGGCTTTGGAATATACAAATGTAGCAATTTAGAAATTGGATGAAAGGTTTAGCCATGGGAAATACTTTTTGAAAGATAAATAGTGCATTTTATACATAACTATATAGAGCAGACCAAAATGAGGGACAAATGAGGAGGAATGAGGGACAGAGGGACATTATTACAAATCAGGGACAGTCCTTTGAAATCAGGGACAGGAGCTATGCAATGTGCAGTTGGGTTTGCACATTGGGCTTGACTTTGGCACCCATTGGTCCATTTAAAGCACTCAAAGCTCAACTTCATTGCTGGGTGGTCATCAGCTCCTGTATTCTACCTAGTTTGCCTTCTTACCAGTGGTGGCCCATCCATTAGGGGCACAGGGGCGCCGCCCCCATAATCTATGCGCCCAGCCCCTAATCTACATGCAGGGCGCCAGGCGCATGCATTCCAATGTTTTTTTTTTTCTAGAAGCACATAATTAGAGCCTGAGACTCTAATTGGCTTCAAAAAAGTCTGGGCTCGAGGCACAGAGCACTACACCCTGAGCCCACTCAGTTGAGTGACATTAGCAAATTAATATTTGCTAATGTCTTCCATCTTCTCCTCCCAGGGAAGGAGGAGGGAACCCGCCGAGGACGAAGCTGCCGCCATGGAGGAGGAGGAGACGCAGGACTGAGTCAAAGTGCCGGGCTGTTGGGGGGATGGATGAGCGATCAATCAACGGACCGTCCGACCCGGGGGGGGGGTGGCGACGGGTGTCTTGTTTGCCCCCCCACCAAAATATACAGCACCAGCTGCCACTGCTTCTGGCTTTGCTTGATCTTGATCCCTCCATTATATGACCAGACCGCTGTCTTGTTACCTGACTATGCATCCTGCTTATCATTTTGGCACCGTCTCCTTCTCGTGTGATACTGATCCTAGCCTAACTTCTGTTTGCGCTTTTCATCTCTTGAATCGGCATCTTCACTTACCGATCGTTGCTGGCTCCTGCTCGTCTGACCATGCTTCTCTCTTCTGCATCTGCAAGTCTTGTGACAACATCTGGCACAAGTTTCTGCTCTCCAGCTCCTGCTTCATGGTTCCTCTGTATGCCAGATGTCCTGGTATGATCTGTCATTAACTTCAGGGGGAAAACAGAACAGGAGGTTTATAGGGAAGCCATCTCATCAGCTCAGCCCCTACCAGGTACAGAACACTCCCATTGGGATGAAGAAAAGTCCATGATTAGGACGGGGGGATAAGCTACTTCCATTCTGACCAATAGGATACATAAAAAAACAGAATTGGGGATCAATGAGAGATCAACTTAGGCAAAGTAATTATACCCCATTATAAAGCAGATCCCAGACAGCGATCCACGTGTGCTTATAAAGCTAGTACTTTTAGCTTGCATCAGGAGGAATCTGTGATTGGGATAAAGAGCCAATCACAGTGGCTCTTTACCATGTGACCAGCTGTGTCCAATCACAGCTGATCACAGTGTAAACAGGATTTGCCGGTTATCGGCATTCCTCTCCTCACGCTGACAGCACACGAGGAGAGGATAGCCAGTAAGTGAGCAATCCACACAGGGAACATCTGCATTTATTATCAGTGCCTTGATTATTAGTGCATCTCCAAAAGTGCTCATCAGTGCTGCCTGTCAGTACCTATCAGTGATGCATATCAGTGCTACCTATCATTGCTGCCTATCAGTGCCCTTCAGTGCTGCCTATAAGTGTCACCTATCAGTGCCGCCTATCACGGTCACCTATCAGTGCTGCCTATCGGCAGGGCTGGACTGGGCCAAAAATGTGGCCTTGGACTTCATCCAGACCGACCCAGTGCACAGCACATCAGGGTACAGGGCACAGCACATCAGGGCTCAGGACATAAGGGTTCAGCACATCAGGTCGCATACATCAGGGCACATGGGGCACATACATTAGGGCACATGGAGCACATACATCAGGGCACATACATCAGGGCACATCAGGGCATTGGGGCACATACATCAGGGAAAAGGGGGCACATACATCAGGGCACATGGGGCACATCAGGGCACATACATCAGGACATAGGGGCACATACATCAGGGCACATGGGGCACATACATCAGGGCACATGGGGCACATGCATCAGGGCACATCGGGGCATATACATCAGGGCACATCAGGACACATGGGGCACATACATCAGGGCACATGGGGCACATACATCAGGGCACATGGGGCACATGCATCAGGGCACATTGGGGCATATACATCAGGGCACATCAGGACACATGGGGCACATACATCAGGGCACATGGGATACATCAGGGCACATACATCAGGGCACATGGGGCACATATATCAGGGCACATCAGGACACATGGGGCACATGCATAAGGGCACACCAGGACACATGGGACACATATATCAGGGCACATACATCAGGGCACATACATCAGGCACATACATCAGGGCATATCAGGACACATTGGGCACATACATCAGGGCACATCAGGACACATGGGCACATACATCAGGGCACATACATCAGGACACATACATCAGGGCACATACATCAGGGCACATACATCAGAGCACATAGATCAGGCACATACATCAAGGCACATGGGGCAAATACATCAGGGCACAGTGTTTACTTCAAATGCAGAGTAGCGCAGGAAGCGTCTGTAATAAGTTCTCTCTCGTGTCACGCTACTTCCTGGCAGTCCCGCCCCCTTCTCTTTTCTTGTCCATCCCAGGTGATGTCACAAGCAACTTGGCATGGATGAGGAGAGGAGGGGCCACCGGGGAGCAGCGTGACATGAGAGAGAACTTAATATAGATGCTTCCTGCGCTACTCTGCATGTCGGTTGAATCTCGATCTATTCGTCAGGCGTCAGCTGTCTGTGATTGGCGGGTAGATCGTGATGGACCTCCAAATTGCTCCGCAGAATCACTGGCCCTTGTGATAGTGAGGCTGATGGCCAGTACATGCCTGCCTATCGGTGCCCATCGGAACTGCCTGTCAGTGCTCATCAGTGCTGCCTGTCAGTGACATCAGTGATGCATATCAATGCCACCTCATCATTGCCTCATCAGTACCCATCAGTGCCACCTCATCAGTACCCGTCAGTGCCGCCTATCAGTGCCCCTCAGTGCTGCTTATCAGTGCCACATTTCGGTGCCACCTCATCAGGCCTCCTCATCAGTACCCATCAGTGCCTCCTATCAGTAGTCATCAGCTCACAGCAGTGAAGGAGAAAAATGACTTTTTTACAAAATTTTATAACAGAAACTAAGAACCTTTTTTATTTCAAAATGTGTAAATTAAATACCACCAAAAGAAAGCTCTATTTATCTGAACAAAAAAATAAAAATATCATATGGGTACAGTGTTGCATGACCGCACAATTGTCATTCAAAGTGTGACAGCACTGGAAGCTGAAAATTAGCCTGGGCAGGAAGGGGGTGAAAGTACCCAGTAGGCAAGTGGTTAAACAGGAACATAAGTAAGGATTCAAAGATAAAGAAAGTAGGGATAGTTCAGTCTAAACATGGATTTACATCACTGGATGTGCGTGTATTCTTCCCTACCAGCAGGGGACAGAATGTCTGTTGTCCATGAAAAAACCTAGTGTAGCATGTAGCTACGAAAGGGCAACACTTTTTTTTTGGGGGGGGGGTCCCCTTTGGCAAGCAAGGTATCTGTTTTGGGGAAAGGACATTTAAAAGCTCCGTCCACCTGTGATTTCAATTATTAATCATAGTTGATACAGCCAAATATTGCTAAAATACACTTTCAACAAAAAATATTACAAACAAATTCTGTTAATAAATGTGTGTGTGTGTGTGTGTGTATATATATATATATATACACCTATACAGTATCAGTACACACCTCACATTTTTGTAAATATTTTATTCTATCTTTTCATGTGACAACACTGAGGAAATGACACTTTGCTACAATGTAAAGTAGTGAGTGTACAGCTTGTATAACAGTGTAAATTTACTGTCCCCTCAAAATAACTCAACACACAGCCATTAATGTCTAAACCGCTGGAAACAAAAATGAGTAAACCCCTAAGTGAAAATGTCCAAATTGGGCCCAATTAGCCATTTTCCCTCCCCAGTGTCATGTGACTCATTAGTGTTACAAGGTCTCAGGTGTGAATGGCCAGCAGGTGTGTTAAATTTGGTGTTATCGCTCTCACTCTCTCATACTGGTCACTGGAAGTTCAACATGGCACCTCATGGCAAAGAACTCTCTGAGGATCTGAAAAAAAGAATTGTTGCTCTACATAAAGATGGCCTTGGCTATAAGAAGATTGTCAATATCCTGAAACTGAGCTGCAGCACGGTGGCCAAGACCATACAGCGGTTTAACAGGGCAGGTTCCACTCAGAACAGCGCCTCGCCATGGTCGACCTAAGAAGTTGCGTGCAGTGCCCAGCGTCATATCCAGAGGTTGTCTTTGGGAAATAGATGTATGACTGCTGCCGGCATTGCTGCAGAAGTTGAAGGGTGGGGGGTCAGCCTGTTAGTGCTCAGACCATACGCCGCACACTGCATCAAATTGGTCTGCATTGCTATCGACCCAGAAGGAAGCCTCTTCTAAAGATGATGCACGAGAAAGCCTGTAAACAGTTTGCTGAAGACAAGCAGACTAAGGACATGGATTGCTGGAATCATGTCCTGTGGTCTGATGAGTCCAAGATAAACTTATTTGGTTCAGATGGTGTCATGCATGTGTGGTGGCAACCAGGTGAGGAGTACAAAGACAAGTGTGTCTTGCCTACAATCAAGCATGGTGGTGGGAGTGTCATGGTCTGGGGCTGCATGAGTGCTGCCGGCACTGAGGAGCTACAGTTCATTGAGGGAACCATGAATGCCAACATGTACTGTGACATACTGAAGCAGAGCATGATCCCTACCCTTCGGAGACTGAGCCACAGGGCAGTATTCCAACATAACGACCCCAAACACACCTCCAAGATGACCACTGCCTTGCTAAAGAAGCTAAGGGTAAAGGTGATGGACTGGCCAAGCATCTCCAGACCTAAACCCTATTGAGCATCTGTGGGGCATCCTCAAATGGAAGGTGGAGGAGTGCAAGGTCTCTAACATCCACCAGCTCCCTGATGTCGTCATGGAGGAGGGGAAGAGGACTCCAGTGCCAACCTGTGAAGCTCTGGTGAATTCCATGCCCAAGAGGGTTAAGGCAGTGCTGGAAAATAATGGTGGTCACACAAAATATTGACACTTTGGGCCCAATTTGGACATTTTCACTTAGGGGTGAACTCACTTTTGTTGGCAGCACTTTAGACATTAAATGGCTGTGTGTTGAGTTATTTTGAGGGGATGGCAAATTTACATTGTTATACAAGCTGTACACTCACTACTTTACATTGTAGCAGAGTGTCATTTCTTCAAAGATCACAAAGAATATCAATAATTAAAAAAACTGCTAGTCAATTGTTTACTTTGATAAGGAATAGCATATTATCAAATGCTGACTCGTTATTGCTCAACTCCTTTATAAAATATCCATTGTCATGATCACTTGCGGACAATAGATGGCAGCTGCTAGCCTTATTCAGTGAAAGTCTAGACCAGTGGTCTCCAAACTGTGGCCCTTTGCTTGCCATTATGTGGCCCTTAGGGCACTATACCACCAACTTACACCAGTGATAGGGCACCATTCACCCTACTGAGTTGTGAGAAGGTGGAAGTGCTTACACACCTGTATTCATTCCCCCTACAAAGTTAAAACATCAATGGGGCACTATTCCTCCCATTGAAACCATGATGGGGCACCAATGCTGGGGCATATTCTACTCCCAATGGCCACAGTCTGCCCCCCCCCCAAAAAAAAAAACCTGAAGGACGGTAAACCGGGCCCTTGCTCAGAAAGTTTGCAGACCCCTGGTCTAGACTATGATACTAACTATCTAATTGATAGGAACAATGTAATAAACTGTTGCAGTGTGTGATGTTACAAAATAAAAGTGCTCCGCAAACCCACAAAATGATTAAAGTTATAAAATTGTGTTGAATTCTTGCTCCTCCTTGAAGCTGTAAGGCAGGGATCCTCAAACTACAGCCCTCCAGCTGTTGCGGAACTACACATCCCATGAGGCATTGTAAAACTCTGACATTCACAGACATGACTAGGCATGATGGGAATTGTAGTTCCTGAACAACTGGAGGGCCATAGTTTGAGGACCCCTGCTGTAAGGTGTCAACGTATTCAATTTAAAGTGGCAATAAATCTGGGTTAAAAAATACAATTCTATTCTATTCAAGCATGTATTCTTAACTCAAAAAGTACCTTCTACTCTCAGCCTCCTCCAAATCTCCAAATGTCTGCAAAAAAATAAAAAACCTTAGGGACACTGTGATTCTCAACTTTGTTTTCTGTATTTCTGCGATCGTTCCCTATTCTTTGCATGCAGGGTTCTAATTATGGTATAGATTTCCACAGACTTTGCATAGTAAAAGGGGTGCTGACCTTGGGTCTATCTCCTCCCCTCACAAACCGTTCAGAAGGGTCCTCAGTCTCACCTTTATCTAATCCTGTTATTTAAATTGAAAGGGATGTCCCTTTAAGTGGTAGACGGATTAGTAGTTTCAGATTCCTGCATCATTATTATCGTACGAAATGTTTGATCTTTAATGTCCCTTTTACCTTTTGTTGGCTTTTGGTCACTTCTTTCTCAAATTTTTGTACATAGGGTTTTAAAATGCTTTTTCATTTATCATATGGGATTAAAGAGCAACAAAGATAAAAACAAAGTTTTTACCATTTTGTTCCCACAAATAGAGCTTTCTTTTGGTGGTATTTGATCACCCCTGCCGTTTTTATTTTTTGCGCTACAAATAAAAAAAGACCGAAAATTTTGAAAAAAAAAAAATTCTCTATTTTTGTCACAAAACTTTGTAAATAAGTACATTTACTCCATCACTGGTGGGTACTGATGAGGCTACACTGACGGGCACTGATGTGGCAGTACTGATTGGCACTGATGAGGCGGCACTGATGATGAGGCACTTATATGCAGCGATGATGAGCACTGTTAGGCGGCACTGATAAGCAGCACTGACGGGTACTGAGAGGTGGCACGGATATACAGCACTGATGGGCACTGATATGCAGCACTGACGGACACTGCTAAGCGGCACTGATGGGCACTAATAGACAGCACTGATTGGCACTCATAGGCGGCACTGATAGGTGGCACTGATGGGCACTGATAGGTGGGCACTGGTAGGTGGCAATGGTGGGCACTGATGTGTGGCACTGGTATGCATTGATAGGGGCACTGCTGGGCACTGATAGGGGCACTGGTGGGCATATACATTAATAGGGGCTCATTCCCTGGTGGTCTAGGGTGGCATCTGAAGGTGGCACTGAGTGAAGGTGGACCTGAGCACTATGTCACTTACCTTGTGGTCTAGGGGGGTCTCCCTGGTGGTCCAGATCGGCTCCCTGGTGGTCCCTGGTCGGCTCCCTGGTGGTCCTGGGTGGGCACATCCCTGGGCAGGCTCCCTGGTGGTCTAGGGTGGCGATCCAAGGGAGGGCTGTGCTGATAAATCATCAGCACAAACCCTCCCTGGCAAGGATGCAGCCGATCGGCTCTCCCCTCATCAGGTCTGCAGACCTGAGTACAGGAAAGCCGATAAACGGCTTTCCTGTATTACACTGTGACCAGCCGTGATTGGTCACGGCTGGTCACATGGTAAAGTGCTTTGGATAGAAGCACTTTACCGAGATCGGCATTGCGGGGGGTCAGACTGACCCCCCACGCCACCGATCGCCGCGATGCACGCCCCCCCCCCGGGCGCGCGGCGGCTTGTTATCCTGAGGACGTCATATGACGTCCAGTCAGGATAACTCAGCCACTTCCCGGCCGTCATTCTGCATACGGCGGTTGGGAAGTGGTTAATTATAAAAGAGCATACATTATGAATGTGCTCTGCTTACTACGTATCTATAACTAGCAATCATGTCATGTCATAATCATGGAATTAGAAATCAAATCATACTTCTCCAAGGAAAGCTTCAACCCCTTCTGATGAAGTCACTTCAACACTTTCTCTAGTCAGTGTTTATGCTCATCTAGCATCCTTCTGAAGACAATTACATCATCAAGGTACACCAGCACTTGCAGCAGTTTCATATCTCCAGTGGTTCTTTCTATGAAATGCTGAAAGGTCACAGGGATCTGGTAAAGCCTTGAGGCATTCTGTTAAATTCAAAGAACCCCAGTGGGCATATTAAGGTGGTCTTCCTTTTGTCTATAGGATGTGTCAGGATCTGGTGGTATTCGCATCTTAAATCCAGCACACTGAGGAATTTGGCCCCTGACAGGCATTAGAGAATGTCCTATGTGATAATTAGAGTTGGATGATTGGTTCGGGCTGAGTGCTCAAACACTCAAATTTGCAGGCTTTGGGCGAGTGTTCACCAAGAGCCCTGCAATGCACTGCATGCTGCAAAGTCAATTCTAAGCCCTCCAGCTTTTAAGGGGAACCCAATGCCAAAATTAAAAAAAAAAAAAAACGGTCTGTGGTCCCCCTAATATCCATACCAGACCCTTATCCGAGCATGCAGCCTGTCAGGCAAGGAAAGGGGGGGGGGATGAGCGGCCACCCTCCTGAACTATACTAGGCCACATGCTCTCAACATGGAGGGGTGGATGCTTTGGGGCAGGAGGGGCGGTGCTCTTCCTCACAACCCTGGGCTGTGGTTGTGGGGGTCTGTGGCAGGGAGCTTATTGGAATCTGGAAATCCACCCCCCCTTCCCTTGTAAACTAGTATGTGGTACATAGTACCTCTACTTATTCACCAAAAAAGTGTCAAAAGGTAAGAAAAACACAGAGATAGTTATTGACAATCCCCTTATTAAAAAAAAAAAAAACAATGTCCCGATGTAGAGCCATCATCAATTATGATGCCAATGCCACTGCTGACCCACAAAAAGCACAAAAAAAAAATGTTCCGCCGTCAACTAAGACAAACTGCTGAATGCCCTTTGCCCTTTGACAGTTCTTATATAAGTAAGGGGTGAAGCCATCTGGTGACGTCACCTAGTGGCACTACCCCCCTGTAACTTTACTGACTGGTGCATGCTGTGTCAGTGACGTCACAAGGGGGCGGTGCCAGGCATTGAGCAGTTTGCCTTAGTTGGCGGCCAGGCTTTTTAATTTTTTTTTCCTTTTTCGGGATCGGCGCTGCGACAAACGTTGTGATTGACAATGGATTTACATTTGTGAAGGTTGTTTTTTTATTTTTAAGGGGGCTTCCAGATTCCGATAAGTCTGATAAGTCCCCTACCTGCAGACCCCTACAACCACTGACACCCCAATCCAGGTGCCAGCAGCATGAAAGTGATTGTCACTGGGTTAAATTAATTAAGCAATTAACCCTTTAAGCTACCATCAACCACTTTGGACCGAGCAGGAGGAAACCAATTATGATTTTAGAATAAACATCTGCAACAACACAGACAGGTGTGTTCAGCAATTTATACTGTTCAGTAGCACTCTTCAAGAGACAGGGATTCATTTAGTTTGCATAGCACAGTTAAAGACAAGGTTAACACTTTTCAGAATAAAGTGTTAATAATGAAAAGGTCAAATTGGTGCAAATAAAATATTTACAGAAAAAGGGGCATTACAAAGAAATAATACAGCAACAGAGAAATAAAACAGTTGAGAGGGAAGATACATACAGTGTCCTGAGCCAGGCATTATTAATTATCAAACTGACAGATGTTCCTGATTTGATGGTACGTGACTCACGTGAGAACTGTCAAACTGTCCTGGCATCTCCCTTTTATTTGGGATCAAAGGGGTGTTGACAGAGACCATCTGACCAATCCTCTGGTCTAAGGGGTGGTTGCTGGGAGGTCACTACTTCTGTGACCATGTCTCCGATACAATTTTCGATAAATATTCCTATCTCTGAATATCTACAGTTTACAGACTGCTAACATCCATATTATGGTCCAGCAATGGGATTTGCTTCAGGCTAAAAATAAACATGGCAGGCTTCAGATGTCTACTTTACCTAGGAGGAATATGAGGTGCCAGTGGTTCCCTATATGATCTGACATAAGGGTGTCTGGACTTGAAATGTTACAAATTAACTGAAAGTAAATATGTCTCTATTCTGGCTGTGCTATTGTTATTTTGGAAGTTATGGAATATACTGGAATGATGGATTCTACCAAGAGACAGATATGTGCATTGTACATATTCCAGCTGCGTTATTTACGACCCAAGTCTGTTAACTTTCTATTCACTGACACAGCTAAGTCAGGCACTTTTTTGGGCCCTGAGATGGCTATTGGGAAATTGATAAGAGATGTCTGGCATGAAGGAGTTGTGGATTGTATGAGCTGCAGGAGAAGGTGGGGGGAAGGTCATGACAACTACATCTTATTATGACTTGTGACCTGAACAAAATGGCAGCTACATGCACAGCGTTTCGTGAGCCTAGTATGCAGGACCATTACGCCAGCATGCTGCATTTTACATGCGATTATTGCTAGTGGCTGTTATAGCAATAATCACTGTGTTGTCCCGGCAGGGACGGCTTCCCTTGCCTCCCTGCCAAGAGAACACAACAGCTCCTCGGGATGGATTCCCATGTGTGATGGGGGAATATAATTTCTTTCCTGCAACCTGTGGTTGTAGGAAAGAAATTTGCTTTGTCTATGGCAGGCCTAAGATAGTACCTGTATATGAGGAGGGAGGTGTCACAATCTATCTTTGTGTCTAAGACAAACACCCAGCAGTATGTCCAACGCCGCACTTGGCCTTAGCTGGCCTCCCTGATTGATAAGATAGATAGATAGATAGATAGATAGATAGATAGATAGATAGATGGATAGTAGCCAGGAAGGGGAGTTGAACATGTGTACAGTCAAATCCAAGTACTGTAATGTGTAAGCCACTTCTTTCTCACTATATAAATGTATGATGAGCATGGTCTACTTTACTGCTGTCAGTGTTCCTGAAGACCCAGCTGGCAAAATTACAACTCAGCCTTGCTGACAGCACAGGGAGAACAGCTCTCTCAAAGCATCTGCAGAGCCGATTTGCCAGTTTGACAGTCTTACTCTTGTGTAAATTGAGGCCCTTATACCTGCAAATCAAAATGTTATCCATGTACAGATAACGGCAGTACCAGAACTCCAGCAAGTATACTAAAAATCAAACAAACATTGAACCCTCAATAATTGTAATTCATCTTATTAAGTCCCAACTTTATGTTTTTAAATCCCCCCCACCGCAAACACACACTCCCATCCCTACTCCTCCACATACTTAAATAAAGGTCATACATAACTCCTGTATTCAATGGCCAGTCCAGTGGGGTCTTCAGTCCTTCCTTTTCTCCTCTGGTGGTGTGGGTGGGTGATCTTTACTCCCGAACAGCGCTGTACTCACATTCTGTGATGATATAAATGTTGCTCAATCTAGGATTACTGAGAGTCTAGGCTGGGATAATGACATGTCCACAGGGTCAGATTTATAATGATTTGGAGTCATAGGAGGTCATCTGGACAATGGTGGGCATCATGAAACTTAGAAGAAGATCAGTGCTGGACTGAAGAATAGTGAGTCTGGGTGGACAGCACTAGAGAGATGAAGTTATCTTCACCGTACATTCTAGTTCCTATGTAAGAAGGCCAAATCAGGGAATAAAATGTGCATTTTGGAAAAGTTCTGTGCTATGTTAGTTTCCAGAGTGAAAGGCAAATTGAGGCTATTATAATGTTAATGAAATCCTGGTTTTATTTGACTGTGCTCATTGTGACTAAACCACATTACAATACCTCCCCATCCCATTTGGTTTTCCATAAATGTAAAGGGGTAACCTTAGGGCAGGTGGACAGTGTTTGTCATTTCTGTACCCAGCACTGGCCCAGTCACAGTATGTGGAGCATGTGCAAGTACCACTGGATCAAATGACATAATCCAACATTAATTCTGAGCATGCATGCTATCTTTTAAATGTTATAGTTGAACTTTAAAACGTTATTTTTTTTTTTTACTTGGATATGTACCTTTTGTAACATTTACCTGCTTCCATATGTCTCTCAGGCTTTATTCCAATTGTAGTCATCACCCACAAAGCAAGTCAAAATACTTCTGAAATAGAGAACAAGTTCAGAGCGATGGGAGCCGAGCAGATCATATCGGTGGAGAATTATCTTCCAGAAAATCATGAGAGGACCCGGAGGAAGGATACCGACATACTGACATTTCTCTACAATGCTCTGCAAGATGTCGCTTATTTTATGTCCCACCAACGGGATCTGAGGAGAGAGAGACTGGAGAGAAAGAAATTCCTCCTAAAGTATATGCATGATATGGAAGTGTATGAAACATTAAGAAAGGCAGAAGTAAACAGAACCCGAAGACGTTAAATCCTACTAAAACAGTAGATCCCTACACTGTCCATTATGACCCTCCTAGTTGGAGGAACCCATCATTGATTTGTGCATTCTCTACATTGTATGCACTATTGATTAATAAGGTGGTGGGTAGCTCTATACCTAAAGGCCCACTTGCAGGCCTTCTACTTTACTAGTAGCAGCACAGACACACTGACTAATAACCAGTGCAGGAGAACCTCAATCTTGGTTTCACCTGTGGGAAGTGAAAACCAAAACGTTTGCTCTGCTAGGGACACCAGAGAGCAGAGCTGAGTGCTGCCACACTTTATATGTGTTTGTGTGTTGTCTGAAAGAATATTTAGGAATGACAATAAAAGTTCTTCCTTTTGGATTTTTTTTCTAAAGTTTACATTAGAATGCACAGTATATTATAGGATGATATGGAGTGTATTGAGGCCATTTACAGTAAGACTCTCTTTTAAAGATCTACTGCAGCTGGGGATGGGGGGAGCTATTACTATGCCTGGCCCCGAGAAAGCAAGTACTTTCCATCTAGGGGTCGAGCATGGCTCTGCTTTACCGAAAACTCTGAAATTGTGTTGTTTTCCAGCTACAGGCTTTAGGTGTCAGCTTATACTTGTGGAAAATCTCAAGGCCTCTTAACTAATGGGAAATTTGCAGACAGGAGGTCGGTCAATAGCCTTCTGCTGTTACCCTTCTCCCTGTGTTTACAGTGTAAGCTGGCAGCGTTTGCTTGCTGCTGAGAGCTGATGCCAGGCCGAACTTGTCCCCTAGTGATCACTCCACCCAATGGGTTTGTGATCACTCCACCCAATGTGACAGCTAAATCAATTACATTTTCACATCCGTAGGGTGGTCACATGACTGTTGCTATGATTTAGGCATTAGGGAGAACCAGGAACAGGACTAATGTATTTTATGCTCTGGGTTCCAGAGCACCACCTTGGGGCAGCCTGTGTCTAATTTAGGCAGGTCATTTTTTGGCAGAGACGGGCTATACATAGCACAATTTTCACCATAAAGGGACCCTTCAGTGGGAGTATATTTAGGGATAGTGCCACTGACTGAATGTAGAAAGTATTCTGATGCCAACTTCATTTTTAGGAAAAACGACTTTGTATCCAAAAACTACTGCTGTATAACTTTGTAAAAGTGTAAGAAGAGTTTTCACTAGTCGCTGTTTGCATGCTTTTTTCTCTAAAGCACCTGGAGTTTATAACATATATAAATATACACTATATGGTAAACATGTAGACAATTGTGTGTTTCCAGCCTTTTAACAACAGTTTGAGATCTGTTCCAGCATAACTGTCCCCTGTGTACAAAGCTAGCTCCATAAGGACCTGGTTTGACCAGTTTAGTGTGAAGGAACTAGAATGCCCTGCACAGAGCATCTTTGAAACAACTAGAATGCCTATTGTGAGCCAGATCTTCTCCTTTTACATCAGTACCTGACCTCACAAATAGCCACAAATTCCAACAAACACCCTCCAAAATCATGTGGAAAGCCTTCTTAGAAAAGTGGAGGTGGCCACAGCCACAAAGTGGGGCCAACTATACTCTATGTCCAAGATTTCAGAATAAGATGTCCAACAAGCTTGTAGGCATGTGCCTACAAGGCTGATTTTTCCGTGTAAGTAAGCTGGTTGGTCTGCCCAGGCTGAGAAGGGGTTCATTGGATTTGGAATCTTTTCCCAGGCTTTTGGACCCTGCCTTCCTTCTCAGTGCTTATAAATAAAGGGATGAGAGAGAAAATGCACATGGGACACTGAGAATGGGCTGCTGGTCCATATAGTCCTACAAGATATTGGAGTTTTGGAGGAATCTGCCAGCTTTGGAGGACACTGGTTATGGACCACACCCTTTTAAGGTATGCTTGGGCAGCCACAACTTAGTCAGTTAGGGTTGGAAAAGTATTGCACTTTTATGAATATTGTCGTGAGAGTTCTCAGTAAAGCTTCTAAAATGTCCTAAGCCTAGGCTGAAATTTTTCAAGGAGTGCATGGTAAAATATTGCGTATCAGAAGAACAGGGCCTGTAAAGCACAAATGGGGTATGAAGCAAGACCACTACAAAGAGTCAACTCAGAATTGGAGTTGGACAGCAGTTGCCACAGGTAACCAAGAACTAGGGGGAAGTGTATAGCATCCGTTCATGAAGTGTGGTACCTGGTGAAGGTGACAGATCCCCTGGTAGTGAGGGGGTCGGTGCTCTGACTCCCTCTGTAGCAGTCAGTTCACCAAAACAACTGAGACCAAATCCGCAGTAAGGGATCCTATATACGTAGCTGCATAGTACAGGGTGGTGAAGGAGTTAACTAGAGCATGCATGGGGTCTGCACTAGTGCTTGGTGGGACCCTATTCTGTCACTGGGAGTGAGATGGCAGAGGTACACTGAACTGGTGGAGAGGGCATAGGCTCAGCAGTGTTCCTCCTAAGTGCAATAAACAACAAGGAAGGTGCGTAGTAACATGGGACAGCACTTCTTCAGAGAAAAGCTTAGTGCAAATAAATCACCAGGACCAGATGGCTTAGAGTCCTCAAAGAACTCAGTTAGGTGATAGCTAGACTGCTATTTCTAATTTTTTTGGACAGCATACTGACAGGAATGATACCTGTGGATTGGCGAAGGGCCAACATGGTACCAATATTTTATAAAGGGCAGAGATATATACCTGGAAATTGCAGGGCAGTCAGTCTAACAACGATAGTATGTAAACTATTGGAGGGATGATAAAGGATTATATCCAAGATTTTGCTGATGAATACAGTATCATTAGTAGTAATCAGCATGGCTTTACAAAAGGTCGTTCTTGTTAAACCAACCTGTTAACATTCTGTGAGTAAGTGGGCTGCTATCTAGATAAGGGAAGGCCTGTGGATATGATGTATCTGGATTTTGCAAAAGCATTCAACACAGTCCTCTACAAAAGCTTAATGTACAAACCGAGGTCTGTAGGCATAGAGCACATGATTTGCACATGGATAAATAATTGGTTACAAGAGGGCATCAAAAGGGTGGTGATAAATAACGTGTACTCAGAATGGTCTGGGGTGGTGAGTGAGGTACCCCAAGGCTCCTGGGACTAATTCTGTTGAATTTATTCATAAATGATATAGAGGAATGGGATAAACAGCTCAGTCTCAGTTTTTGCTGATGATACAAAGCTAAGCAGGGCAATAACTTCACAGCAGGATATAGAAATTTTGCAAGAAACCCTGCATAAAGAAATGGGGTGGGCAACTACATGGCAAATGAGGTTTAATGTTGAAAAAAATAAAGTATTGCACTTGGGGGCTAAAAATATGATTGCTAGTTACTCACTAGCGGGAGAACCTCTGGGGATTCCAGGATGTAAAAAGATCTGGGGGTCCTAGTAGATGGCAGGCTCAGCAATGGCATGCAATGTCAAGCTGCAGCAAGCAAAGCTAGCAGAATATTACCATGCATAAAAAAGGGATATACTCCAGAGATAAAACTATAATTCTGACACTTTATAAAACTCTGGCTGGGCCACATCTGGAGTATGCCTTTCAGTTCAGGTCACTAGTCCTCAGGAAGGGTGCACTGGAGCTGGGCAACACAATTAATAAGGGGACTGGAGGATCATAGTTACAAGAAACAACTACAAACATTGAATGTATTCTCCATGGAGAAGAGATGCTTGAGAGGAGATATGATAGCGATATATAAATACCTCAATGGTGATTCTAGCACAGGGAATAAACTATTCAGTTTCAGGGAGTGTAAGAAGACATGGGGCCACTCAATGTAATTGGAGGAGAAGCGGTTTAAACTGCGTAGGGGTTTTTCACTCTCAGGGCGCTAAGGATGTGGAATTCCCTTCCACAATCGGTGGTGTCAGTGGGAAGTATTGATACGTTTAAAAAAACTCTTAGATGTGCATCTTAGTGAGAACAATATACAGGGATATGGGATATGATTTTTACATGAGCACACGCACACACACAGGTTGAACTGGATGGACTGGAGTCTTTATTCAACCTTACCAACTATGTGACTGAATTCTTTAAAACGAATGCTTATTTTAATGAAAATGTATGTACTTTATGGTGTGCCCATAAAACTTTCATCCAAGGCATTCTGATCCAAATAGCAGTGAGGGAGAAAAGGAAGAGGTTACAGCATATTAATATTTTGCTGGCTGATATTTTGTAGCTAGAAACAGCACATAAGACCTCTCCCTCGACCCTGGTAGCAAATCAGCTCCGGTCCCTCAGAGAAGATCTCAGGGCAATTCTGTCCTTACACCACTATAAAATTTATCAAAGAGTTAAATATTAATTATGAGATTATAAAATTGCCAGGAAAGGTTCTATATTTATAACATGTTATTTATGGATGCATTCAATGTGCAAACATTTAAGAACATCATTTATTTTGTATATGTTTTATCAGCCATCTAATGAAAAGTCCAGTGCTAATACAATTGTGTTTCTGGATGTACTATGTAGAGGGGATAGTGGATTAGGCAATTTATTTTTACAAGTGCGGCTTTCATATCTTTGTTCTTCAGGCTGTAAATCAGAGGGTTGATTGTTGGGATTATGATACAATAGAAAAGGGCAGTCATTCTGTTCTTGTATGAGGAGAAAGGTGTCCCAAGACGAAGGTGGACATACATGGCCGTGCCATAGAATATGATAACAGAGACCAGGTGGGCAGAACATGTGGACATGGCCTTTTGGCGGGCCTCCTTAGATCGTAGAAGGAACACAGAGGACAGTATCTTGATGTAAGAACAGAGTATAAGAAAGAATGGGACTGTTGCTCCACATAAACAAACAATGAAGACATACAGCTCAATTTTAAAGGTGTTGACACAAGCCAAGTGAAGAAGAGGTGGGATGTCACAGAAGAAATGGGCTATGTGATGAGATCCACAGAATGGCAGCCTGAAAATTGAACTGGTGTGAATTTAAGACATCAGGAACCCTACAATCCATGGTCCAGTGGCCAACTGATAGCACATTTTAGAGGTCATCATAGAAGTATATCGTAGAGGGTGGCAGATAGCCATGAACCTATTAAAGGCCATTACCACAAGGAAGAGACATTCTGACACAGAAACTGCAGAAAAGATGTACATTTGAGTGGCACAGCCAATGAAGGAGATGGATCTATCCATGGACAGGAAGATTCCCAAAGCTTTAGGAACAGTAACATTGATGGAACAGATTTCTAGCATGGACAAGCCCCTCAAGAAGAAATACATTGGGGTATGGAGATGAGAGTCAAGTGTAATGGCCAAGATGATGAGACCATTCCCCATTAAGGACAGGATATAAGCAAGCAGGAAGAAAATCCATAAAAAATTTCTGAATTGATTTGGATAGATCTGAGAAGCCTTGGGGAGAAAACTTTGTCCCATTGTCAAGATTCTGTCTTTGCGCAAACATAGTTTACAATATTTGTATTTTCATACAACCGTGAATATCATTGAGATGAAATGCAGTTTAGGAGATGCCCTGCATGGTCAGAACTCCAGAAAAGTCTTCCAAACAATTAAAAGTTTCAAATCAATTTGTCAAATATTCAGATTCTAAACCAAATGAGCTATGTTGCCAAATTTGACTTTTAAATGTGCACAGCCTAGAGACTTCAGAACTGAAATTTGAGCAAATAAGCAATAATACACGGAATGCTCAACACAAAAAGCAGTATATCATACTTTGTAACAAAATAGTGCAACTTTGAATGCTGAATTTGCGCATAAAAAGACATACTAGATGCAGCACATATAGAGTAGATTGTGCACCACAACAATGTGTGAGTCCAACATTGTTTAGAGTGTTTGTTTAATCCAACTGGACAATATCTTGACCCATTATCCAAAGCAGAATTCTGAGAAGTGACCCTTAAAGTGTATAAATGCAGGTAGATGTCCAAGACCTCCATTTGAAAACTCACACAAAACACCAATATACAATAATATTGAAAATAATAATAATAATACTTATAATAATAATAACCACTGGAGAGTCTCAGACATAGGAGATATTGCCTAACCATTTTCAACATAGTTTCTAGGGAGTATCTCCCACAACCTGCACCTCTACCACTTCCACTATTATTGGCACTCTTTGGCTGTCAAATGGGAATTTTGATTTTGCATTTGTCAAAATGCAGTCGCTTCTGTGCATAATGAAGCTTGTAGATAGTCTGCAACTCTCACTGAATAATGTGTAGCAATGTAAACTTACATTTTATTTACTTTTTCATATGTAGCACATATGGGTGACCTTTGATCTGAACATGACTTCAGTTTAAGAAAAACAATAAAATAATTAAATTAAGTAAAATAAAATAAATAAAATGTAACTCCCTCCTACCCTTCTCCCCTTAGCTATTATTTTTAAGATGATGAGCTAATATATTATTTATTTTTACCGTTATTATTATATTGTATTATTATATTTATTAATCACTTTTATTAAGTATTGGCAGCCAATACAGACTTACGGTACAAATACATATTGAATTTGAACAAACATATACAAAGCAGACATAATGATAAAAATACAACGTAGAGCAAAAAATAATATTGAGTCAACAGATACAGAATCATAACCTTCACATCATCAGAAGCCAGTGGACTACTCTGAAAAAGCATCAGATGTATAAGAAAAGGTATGCACCAGATGGGATACCGAACAGCAACATCAAGTTCAACTGCGGGTATCAGATGAAGCATACAAAATAATAACAGAAGTAGTAGAAAGAAAGAAAAGAAAACTAGAAGAAAAAAAGAGGGGGTAATGAAAGGAGACCATAGAAGGAGCCTGGAAATAATAGGGACTTCATACATTAGTAGAGATAAATGAGTCAAAGTCAGAGGAGTATCTGAAATAAGACAGTAGTCAGATTTGCCCTCATCCCATGTGATCATACGTTCCACATAATCAATATTGTCCATTTCACAAGTCCATTCAGTCATCGATGGAGCCTCCTCCTGTAGCCAATGCCTGGCTGCCACAGAACAGGCAGCTGTGATAAAGTGCCTAATTAAGTTTCTTTTAAGTTGTCTGTAAGCGCCTGATAACATGGACAGTACAGTGATCTGAGGTTCATTTGGGATTTTATCACCAACCAGTTTGTCAAACAAGTGTAATATTTTAGCCCAGAATGGGAGAATTTTTGGACAGGTACCCCAAATATGGGTCATGGTACCAGGTTCCTGTAAGCATTGCCAGCAGGTGTAAAGATTGGATGGATCAATTTTATGCAGTGTAAGTGTAGGGCAATGATACCACCTAGATAAGATCCAGTAATTGCGCTCTTGCTCTTGAAAAGATATAGATAGTTTGTATGAAACAGACAGTATCTTAACCCAAGCCACATTGTCCATCGATACTTGTAGTTCCTGTTCCCATTTCTAAAGAAATGGAGGCGGGTTTGGGTATGGCTCTCTCAACAAGATGTGGTAAATCTACGAAAGTGTGTGGTCCAGTCTAGATGATTGGGATAGCAGAAATTCGAAATCTGTATAAGGTCAAGTCAGGAAGTCTATAAAGGACCCCGTTTCCAAATAATGTTTTAACTGTAACTTACTCTAACTGTGCATTTGATGAGCTATGACAAGAGGGGCATATCCTAAAAAGGGGAACAAGAGTCCAACCTGAAAAAGTATGACTGAAAAGAGGGCAGTCTCGTCACTGCCAGTGAAGAAATTTAGAGCTTGTTGCAGTGGCGGAAAAGGAAGCTAGCCCAAACAATGGGGTCAAAGGACTCAATCTGGAAGAAAGTAAGCCCTCATGTACGTAAGTAAGCCCTCATGTAAGTAATTATCTTACACCTGCAAGGTTGTGTGAACCGTGAGGGGTAAC
>BLSH010166454.1:8095-21586 GCA_018402905.1 Glandirana rugosa
TGTCAGAGACTGGTAGAGGACATAGTACCGGTGTGTCACTGCGTGGCCATGATACAGGAGATGGTCAGAGACTGTGTGGCCATGATACAGGAGATGGTCAGAGACTGTGTGTGGACAATGATACAGGAGATGGTCAGAGACTGTGTGCGGATATTGATACAGGAGATGGTCAGAGACTGTGCGGACATACAGGAGATGGTCAGAGACTGTGTGGACATACAGGAGATGGTCAGAGACTGTGTGGCCATGATACAGGAGATGGTCAGAGACTGTGCGCAGGCAATGATAGAGGAGATGGTCAGAGACTGTGTGTGGACAATGATACAGGAGATGGTCAGAGACTGTGTGCGGACAATGATACAGGAGATGGTTTTATTATGGTAATGACAAGCAAACTCTTACCTGGCTAACACGGTAACAAACACTGGAGCCACAGAAAGCATGATGCAGATGCCACTGACAGGGTACAGACGCAACAGACAGGGTGCAAACGCCATGAATAGGGTGTAGATGGCAGGGTGCAGATACAACAGACAGGGTGCAGACACCAGGGTGCAGACGCCCCTGGACAGGTTGCAGCTGCTACGGACAGGGTGCAGACGGCACAGACTGGGTACAGATGCCACAGACATGGTGCAGACACCAGTGTGCAGATGCCACAGACAGGATGCAGATGCCACAGACAGGGTGCAGATGCCACAGACAGGGTGCAGACAGATGAAAAGGTCAGGAGTATGTAATATACAGGGTGCAGGGGTCTGGAGTATGCAATGTACAAAGTGGAGAGGTGAGGAGTATGTAATGTACAGAGTGCAGGGGTCCGGAGTATGCAATGTACAGAGTGCAGGGGTCAGGTGTATGTAATGAACAGAGTGGGGTGGGAGGGAGGGGTCAGGAGTATGTAATGTACAGAATGCAGGGGCCAAAAGTGTGTAATGTACAAAGTGTGGGGGTAAGGAGAATGTAATGTACAGAGTGCAGGGATCATGAGTATGTAATGTACAGAGTGGGATGGTCAGGAGTATGTAATGTACTGACTGCAGGGATCATGAGTATGTAATGTACAGAAGGGGGTCACAAGTATGTCATGTACTGAGTGCAAGGGTCAGGAGTATGTAATGTACAGAGTGCATGCAAGGGATAGAAGTGTGTAATGTACAGAAGATGAGGGTCAAGAGTATGTAATGTATAGAATGCAGGAGGTAACATATGTAATGTACTAAGTGAGGGGGTAAGGAGTAGGCAATGAACTGTATTATTCACTTTGTTATATACAATACAATGGGGGATTTATCAAAACTGGAGCAGCCATAATCTGGCACAGTTGTGCATGGCAGGCAATCAGCTCCTATCTCTCATTTTCAAAGCTTAAATGAACAAGCTGAATGGTTGCCATGTGCAGCTGCTCAATATTGAGTCATAATGACCCTTATATTGCTGGTCAGCAGGTGGCTGGGGTTAGTGATCAACGGCAGTAGAAAATACCTGCAATTGATAGTCTGGGGAATGAAAAATGTCTGACATTAGAGGTCAGTGAAAAGAAAAATTGCCCAGTGTTGGTATTCAGTGGGAGTGGGAAAAAAAGTGATCAGTAGGATAATAAAAGGCCCAGAAGGAAAAAATACCCAGACTGAGTGGTCAGTGACTGTGCCCTTATTGATTGGTTGTCAGGGTATATGCTTCTTTATGTTTTCTGTCAGGGTATGTGTCCTTTTTACATTGGTAGTCAGTGTCTGTGTCCTCCTTTCATTGGTGGTCATTATGCTTCCTTTATGGTCAGTATGCCCCCTGTGTACCCCCTTGCCGCTCAGTGTTGGACAATGTGCCCCGCCTTGCATATCAGTGTACCACCTCACTGGTGGTCAGTAGGAGCATTATTTTCCAAAGTATCAGCAGCAGAAAAGTAAGGGTGGGCTCTTAAATGTAAACTCAAGCTGTATTTACACTTGTGATCACTGTCATTGTCCATCACAGCTATTACAAGGCACAGAGCCACTCTGTCTGGCACTGTGCCTTTTGCCTGTGATCCAAGGCAGGCACAAAAATAATAAAAAATGAATAAACCTGCAGCTGAAGTAGTCCACCATAAAGTGAACTAAAGTCTAAATTAATATAAATGTGAGCAGGCAGGCTCTTTACTGCAGAGGGAGCATGCAACGTCTCTTCTGCAATGAAACAAACATTTTACTGCTCTTTGAAATGCACATGCACAGTTCAGTTTACATTGCCAACACAGTGCCGGTGTGCCAGGATGACTAAACTCCTATGCAAGCTTGGGAGTTACATCATCACCATTCAGGCCAATCACAATGCTCAAAGACCAGCTCCCAGAGAAAGCCAGAGAGATGATGCTGGTGAGGGACCTCACAATGGGACTTGGGTTCCACTTTAGGCAGCAGAATCCTGTGGTTACTGTGTCCGAGCTATTATTCTTTTGGAACTCACACAGAATAAATCACTATTCGGTAAACATACTATCTCCTAAGGGATAAGGGATAGAAGAATTTCAGCTGCTGCCTCAGCTTTTGCCAATAACAAGCCTTGTTTCACTCCTGTTCCTTGCTTCAGCATTTCAGCTCTTGTAGCCACACTCCCAACTGTTCCTTTGGGTGATCAGTGTCAGGACTTTGGGCACCTTGCCCTGGGTGCCCAGTGCTAGAGACACCCCTGCATGTGACCTTATGAATGAATTCATGGCAAAAAATATGTTTCTGTTTCTTTCAGCTGAAAAAAGTGGACAGTGTCCTCATGTAGGGCCACCCAATACCGAAATGCTGTACAAATGTCGATATGTCAACGAAAGAATCTGCAAGGAAGATGAAGACTGTAGAGGTCGGCAGAAGTGCTGCAGTGATCGCTGCATCAAAAGATGCCGGGACCCTGTGGGTGAGTCAACACTACTTGGAAAAAAAATTGTTGATGGGGGGCCCCCCAGCAACCTCAATGTGTAGCCCCTGGGTTCTAATCCTCCCCACTGCATCAAAAACTAGAAGAAAAGTGATTGGCTTTATATCCACTTTAACATAAAATATGCCCAAGGGTTCAAGTGCATGGACATTTTTTAGGCACGCAACTCTACAGATTTCCTGCACCCTGAGAGCTACAGTTGCCACATACAGCCTGCCATAAAAGTGAAAGGCTACGCGCAGCACCTGCGGCTGCCTGGGCACAAGAAAGAACTGGCTTTCCTGGTCTGTGGCACTCCATTAAAATTCATCACAACTGTAACATTATTGTTGTGGACAGACCAAGCCCCACCTGGAACCTCCTCCTTCTCTTTATCCATTATTTCACTATAACCAGACTAGGTTTAACGTTGCCATCTCTAAGTTTAAACCCAGGCTTGAGTGAAGCACATCAGTGGAGCAGATTCAAGGTGGGGCATTGTGTTTGTCTGTTCAGAACAATAAAGTTATAGTTGTGTTTGATTTTATTGAAATGCCGCCGGCTCTCTTCTTTATTTTGGTTATGTGCCGATAGCTTGGAGCATAGGATGAGCCTTTGTTTGGCTTGGCACCAGGGGCGGCCTGCTCATTAGGGGCGCCGTCCCCCCTAATCCATGCTGCAGGCCCCTAATCTACATGCAGGGCACTGGACGCATTGATTTTAATTGTTTTATTGTATTTTTTTAAGCACATGATTAGAGCCTGAGGCTCTAATTGGCTTAAAAAAAGGGTGGGCTCGGACACAGTACTGTGCACTGAGCCCATCCAGTTGTGTGAAATTAGCGAATTAATATTCACTAATGTCTTCCTGCTTCTCCTCCCAGCCAATCATGAAGTTGGTCCTGTGACCCAATTGGCCAGGGAGCTTTAGGACTCCTGGCCAATCGGGTCTCAGGACCTGCTTTCTGTTCAGCCAAGAAGAGAAGCAACAACCTCTTCCTGGAGCCCTACCCAGGATTCAGCTTGCCATCGGTCTCTTCCCCGCACCTGTACCGCAACACCACAGCATAGGGTAAGGCCATGGATCGTGCGTCGGGGGGGTGGGGGCTGAGAATTGATTGTTGCATTCCCGATCAATCAATTGTGCACCAGGGGGGGTTATGAGTGGATCGCTGAACAGCACCAGTGGGGTGTAGTGCGAGTGCCGCCCCCCTACAATATTGAGCACCAGCCGCCACTGATTTGCACCCACCAAGAGGTTGGCCCAATGGCAAAAGTCTTGGGAGTTGCAAATATCTCTTTATTAGTCTGCCCATCACAAATGAGTAACAGGAGAGCTGTCGTTGTAGTCCATACACTGCCAGGGACCCGTGCTGGGGATAGAAGTTCCCAGGGAAGAGCAACAGTGCAGGGAATTGACTTTAAAGCATAACTCCACTTCTGTTGAGAAAAAACATGCCCCCCCCCCCCTCTGAAATCTTTGTACATTGCAAGGATTATAACAAACTGTGTTGCAGATTCCTACCTTTTGTTATTCTGAAGAAATTCCTATTTGTTCCTCTGTGCCTCTCTGCTAAGTGGGTCTAATGGGAGTGGTTTCATAATTATCAGTCAGCTGTGGCAGCAGCAGGGCACTAATGAGGAAATCTGCTGGGCCTGCATCCTGCATCCCTTTAGACATGCTCCTATTAAAAGTATCTCACCAAAATGACATTTTTGTTGCAGGGGATGCCTGAAATCTGACTTGTATCTTAGGCAGACTTCTGGGAAAATTGGTGAGCCAATCTTACAAGCAGAAAATTATGTTTCTGGCTAGTGGTCAGTACACATTCTGTGTACAGAACACCTCCAGGTAGACACATTGCACTGCATTTATAGAAATTTACAGTGCCTGCAGAAAAGGAAAGGTCATTTTTAATAACATTCAATTACAATATGACTTGTATCACAATTGTACACTCTATAGTATTTTCTCTTTATTTGCTATTTTTTTCCCCACGAAAGTGGAGTTACCCTTTAAATGTACTTAGTAGCTTACCAGCATTTTTCCGAATTAACTGACCTTTTTTGAAGTAAAAGGTCTAAAGGCTTTAGTGTAAATTCCAAGCCGCTACACCTCCCTATCCAACAAGGGGCATTTACGTTTGTTCTGCGTGAATGCCGACTAAATCAAATGTCACGAGGATATTTTCTCTTCAGGTCGGATGTTCTTTAGTCATGAAAATAGTGTGAATCAGGAAAATATTTCTCTCCTATGATCATTAGCTACATCTAGTGGTCAAAAGTGGTCATAATGTGGGATTTTCCTGATTACTCTATTTGTATAAATGAATAGCATTCAGTCTGGAAAGAAAATAGCCTAATTCGCACAGAATGCCCCCATTCGTACAGAACAAATGTACTTTTTATTCACAGGATGAGTAGCTCTGAAAATTCTTAATAAATACACCCCAAGGTGAATAGAAGTTCATGAAATGAACAAGAAAACTCAATCCGTGGCTTTTCTTCCCATTAATTGCCAATCAGTGAAAAAGTCCCCAGAAATCCTCCTGATCCTTTCTTATAAAAAGTGGCTGCTGGTGCTCAATATTTTGGGGGGAAGGTGACAAAGCAATCAATGCCACATACCCCCCACAGTTTCCAGTGTGAGGAGAGAAGAGCTAGGATCAGTAAGTTACTGATCTGTATAGCACCAAACACACCTCTCACATCACCCCTGCCCCCCAATGCACCTGTCACCCAACAGTCACCCCATCTACCCCCATAAAGTGTACCTGTCATCATAAAGTGCATCTGTTATCATAAAGTGCACCTGTCATCATACTGCCATCAGAAAGTGCACCTGTCACCCGTCACCCATTAGTGATCGTGGCATGTCACCCATCACCCATCAGTGACCGTGGCATGTCACCCGTCACCCATCAGTGACCGTGGAGTGTCATCCATCAGTGACCGTGGCCTGTAACCCATCACCCATCACTGACCGTGGCCCGTCACCCATCACTGACCGTGGCCTGTCACCCATCACTGACCGTGGCGTGTCACCCATCAGTGACCGCAGCGTGTCACCCGTCACCCATCAGTGACCGCGGTGTGTCATCCGTCACCCATCAGTGACCGTGGCCTGTCACCCATCAGTGACCATGGCCTGTCAGCCATCACCCATCACTGACCAAGGCGTGTCACTTGTCATCCAGTACTGACCGTGGCATGTCACCCGTCACCCATCAGTGACCGTGGCATGTCACCCGTCACTCATCAGTTACCATGGTGTGTCACCCATCAGTGACCGTGGCATGTCAACCATTACACATCAGTGACCGTGGCCTGTCACCCATTACTGACTGTGGCCTGTCACCATCACTGACCTTGGCCTGTCACCCGTCGCCCATCAGTGACTACAGCCAGTCACCCGTGGCCTGTCACCCATCAGTGACCACCGAGAGTCAACAAATCACCCATCAGTGACAGTGACCAGTCACCCATCAGTGACCACCACCAGTCACCCATCAGTGACCACTACCATCACCCGTCGCCCATCAATGAGAATTGCCAGTCACCCATCAGTGACCACCGCCAGACACCCGTCACCTATCAGTGACCACCGCCAGACACCCATCACCCATCAGTGACCACCGCCAGACACCCATCACCCATCAGTGACCACCGCCAGACACCCGTCACCCATCAGAGACCACCGCCAGACACCCGTCACCCATCAGTGACCACCACCAGACACCCATCACCCATCAGTGACCACCGCCAGACACCCGTCACCCATCAGTGACCACCACCAGACACCCGGCACCCATCAGTGACCACCGCCAGTCACCCATCACCCATCAGTGACCACCACTAGACACCCGGCACCCATCAGTGACCACCGCCAGACACCTGTCACCCATCAGTGACCTCCACCAGTCACCCATCACTGACCATCACCAATCACCTGTCAGAGACCGTCATCACCTATCAGAAAACATCACCTGTAAAAGTCTCACACATTTGGTATTGCCATATTCAGGGGGAGTAGTAGAATGTATTGTGGGGTGTCATTTTTGCTAGGTACATGTTATGTGTTGGAAATATCATATGAAAGGACAACTGTGCATAAAAATTAAAAGCGTTTTCATTTTTTCCCCACATTTTCCAAAAACTACTGGAAAAAATGACATGTTCAAAAGACTCATTATGCCTCATAGATTATACATTGGGGTGTTAGCTTTCCAAAATGGGGTCATTTTGTGGGCAATTTCATTGTCCTGGTGCTCCAGGACCTTCAAAAGTGTAATAGGTAGGTGTTGAGAAATGAGATGTGTAATTTATGCTTGTAGAATGCCTGAAGGTGCTACTTCAATGCTAGGCCTCTGTATGTGGCCAGGCTGTGTAAAAGTCTTACACATGTGGTATCGCCATACTCAGGGGAAGTGGTAGAATGTATTTTGGGGTGTCATTTTTGCTACATACATACTATGTGTTGGAAATATCATATAAATGGACAACTTTGTGTAAAAAAAATGTGTTTTCATTTTTTTCCCATATTTTCCAAAAACTATTGGAAAAAATGACATGTTCAAAAGACTCATTATGCCTCATAGATTATACGTTGGGGTGTTAGCTTTCCAAAATTGAGTCATTTTGTGGGCAATTTCATTGTCCTGGTGCTCCAGGACCTTCAAAAGTGTAATAGGTGGTTGAGAAATGAGATGTGTAATTTATGCTCGTAGAACGCCTGAAGGTACTAGTTCAATGTTGGGTCTCTGTATGTGGCCAGGCTGTGTAAAAGTCTTACACATGTGGTATCGCCATACTCAGGGGGAGTAGTAGAATGTATTTTGGGGTGTCATTTTTGCTACATACATGCTATGTGTTGGAAATATCATATAAATGTATAACTCTGTGTAAAAAAAATGTGTTTTCATTTTTTTTCCCACATTTTCCAAAAACTATTGGAAAAAAATGAACTGTTCAAAAGACTCATTATGCCTCATAGATTATACATTGGGGTGTTTACTTTCCAGAATGGGGTCATTTTGTGGGCAATTCCATTGTCCTGGTGCACCAGGGCCTTCAAAAATCTGATAGATGTGTAATTTATGTCCCTAGAATACCTGACGGCGCCCCCTGCATGTTGGGCCTCTGTATGTGGCCAGGCTGTGAAAAAGTCTCAGACATGTGGTATTGCTATACTCAGGAGGAGTAGAAGAATGTGCTTTGGGGTGTAATTTGCGGTATGCATATTCTGGATGTGAGAAATAACCTGTTACAATGACAATTTTGTGAAAAAAAATCTTAATTTTGCAAAGAATTGTGGGAAAAAATTACAACTTCAAAACATTCACCATGCCTCTTACTAAATACCTTGGACTGTCTACTTTCCAAAAAGGGGTAATTTGGGGGTTATTTGTACTTTCCTGGCTTGTTAGGGTCTCAAGAAATGAGATAGGCCGTCAGTATATCAGCTGTGATCAGGTGTGATCAATTTTCAATGATTGGCACCATAGCCTGTACACTCTATAACTTAAACAAGGACCAAATAATATACACTTATTTGGGTTATTTTTACCAAAGATATGTAGCAGTATAGATTTTGGCCAAAATGTATGAAGAAAAATTACTAAGTTGCAAAATTTTATGACAGAAACAAAGAAAATGTATTTTTTCACAACATTTTCAAAATTATTTTATTTATAGCACAAAAAAATTATTACCCACTAGGGATTAAATACCACCAAAAGAAAGCTCTATTTGTGAAAAAAAGGACACAAATTTCATATGGGTACAGTGTTGCATGACTGAGTAATTGTCATTCAAAGTGTGACAGCGCTGAAAGCTGAAAAATGGCCTGGACAGGAACGGGGTTTTCGTACCCAGTACTGAGGTGGTTAAATAATTACCTTGTCTGAACTTCATTTTGTCAGTCAGTTCTAACTTCTATGTAAACATTTCGGCTGCCACATTCGAATCGAAAAGAAAATATTCACATTTTTTCACTTCGAACGAACGCTTAGCGTCGAAAAACACAGGTGATTTTGAAAGTAATTCGAAAACAGCATATGGAATTTTGAACACAAATTCCGAATACGAATCTCGAAAATGAAACAACCGAATCAATGAAATTCAATAAAAGGAAATAGCTGCAATATCAAATCAAAACAAAATGAAACACATTTTTTTATCATGCCCATGTCTATTGCTTACCATTGTGATGTGTGATTTGGCTACAGCTAATCACATGGTACAGGGTGCTGTGATTGGCCCAGGTACCATGTGATAGCTGTGGGCCACTCACAGCATCAAAATAGTAAGTAAAGGCATTCATGGCTGTTTTGTTTACATAGTAATCATGTGATCGCTATGTCCAATAATAGAGATCACATGATACCCTGGCCTCTCACAGCGGTTGGGTAACCAGCGGAGTAATCTACTGTGTCCACCACGGGTGCCTGCAGCTGCCGCCTGCTAGCAGTAAATCTGCTATTAGCGGGTGGCAAATAGTTAAAGTTAATTGTGTTGCTATAAAAACTGGGGTGTGTTCCTGACACATTTTAGAGCTAAAGCAGTTACTTGGATAAGCAATAAAATATAATCAATATTATAGAAAAGGTCTAGTAAAAAGTGACTAATACCATGCCCTGGATACATGAGAACCTCCACAGACAAGTAGGTCTATATGCCATCATTGCTATGATGTAATCAAAGGTAGGAGGGGTCATATCACCTCCTTACATGATTGTCCCTGACCTCACCATATACTGTGGAGTGTGATGATTATAACCTATTTTTAATTCTACCTCTATCCAGTTGTTAAACCTGGAAAGTGCCCACCCATGAATAGGGCTTGCGTATACCACGCCACCAGCCCTCCAGATGAATGTAGAAATGACGCTGACTGTATTGGAAGGAAGAAGTGCTGCAATTTATGTGGCATGCGTTGCCTATACCCACGGTAAGTTATCACCGGTAAGACTGTGCACTAAATAAGAAAGACTTAACTTGCGAGAAACAAAGTATGGAATGCATCACAGAAATCATCACCCCTATCAGGAGGGGGAAGGATGAGGTTCTTGGCCAAATCATCACCCTGAAACTGTTTATTTTGGAAAGAGAAAGTCTACAGCTTTACTGAGTCAGCAAAACAGCCAGCAAACCAACCATTAACATCCAATTATCCATTACCCATGGTGCCAGTCATAGTTTGATTGTGAGCGCCCAGCTACATACCATAGTTCAGCAACCCATCCTCACCAACAGTTCTAGACAAGAGTGCAACTACCCAAAAAATATAAAAAATAAATATATAATATATAAGAAATCATCAAAAACAGTCGTTGATTGTGCAGAAATATATATAAATGCAATAATTATGTTTTTCCCTTTAGTGACACTCTGTGGTTTAAAGTGGTACTGCAAGTGATTAGAAGAAGCACACATTCCCTTGTATTAGTCACCTACTTTACTTTGCTAATGATTGTGGTGACCTCTTGTGGGTCAGATTATAGTTGCACTTTTTGACACTGAATTGCTTATTACTATTTCACATCTATATATTTGTATGGCACATTACTCTTTATTATTAAGTGTTATTATGACACATTTTTGGTGAATAATTTTGATATGCATATTTTATGTTGTGAATGTTGATTCATTTGATTTGGATATTTTTGGTTAGTTGCGTAAGCGCTACACACATTTGTTTTACTTTGCTTTTCGTGGAATTTGGGTTTATCCTATCTGTGTTGGCCGCTGCCTTCTGAATTTTAGTGATCTCTCTAGTTTGCCCATCAGTTACTCTATTTATTTAACCACTTACCTACCGGGCCACTTTTTTACATTTGGTGGTCACAAGCTAAAAACATATTTTTTTGCTAGAGAATTACTTAGAACCCCCAAACATTATATATATTTTTTTCAAACACCCTAGAGAATAAAATGGCGATCGTTGCAATACTTTTTGTCACACAGTATTTGCGCAGCGGTCTTTCAAGCGCGATTTTTTTTTGGAACAATTTTACTTTTTTGAGTTAAAAAATAAGACAACAGTAAAGTTAGCCCAATTTTTTTGCATATTGTGAAAGAGGATGTTACGCCGAGTAAATAGATACCATACATGACACGGTTGAAAATTGCGCGCACTCGCGGAATGGCGACAAAGTCCAGTATTTAAAAAGTTCCATAGGCGACGCTTTAAAAAATTTTAACGGTTACCAGGTTAGAGTTATAGAGGAGGTCTTTTGCTAGAATTACTGCTCACACTCTGGCGATCGCGGCGATACCTCACATGTGTGGTTTGAACACCGTTTTCATATGTGGGCGTGACTTACGTATGTGTTTTCTTTGCTGCGCGAGCTCGCGGGGACGGTGGCGATTTAAATCTTTTTTTTTTTTTTTAATTTTATTTATTTATTTATTTTTAGCACTGTTCCTTTAAAAAAAAAAAAATCTGATCCCTTTTATTGCTATCACAAGGAATGTAAACATCTCTTGTGATAGTAATATATGGTGACAGGTACTCTTTTTGGAGGGCCGGGGGATCTAAAAGACCCCCCATCCCTCCTTTGCACTTCACAGTATTCAGATTGCCAAAAATGGCGATTCTGAATACTGTCTTTATTTTTAAATTGGCGCCATTAGCCGCCGTGTAAACCGGAAGTGACGTTGTGATCTGATCGGAGCCGATTACGGCTTCTATCAGGTCTCCTTCCAGCCGGCGGACGCGCCGGATCGTCGCTCCGGTCTCCCGGTGGGACGGGAGGCCGGAGAAGAGCGGTGGAAGGCGGCAGGAGGGGGGGTGTCCCCTCCCATCCCCTGGGGTAACGACCGAGCGGCTCCCAAGCCGGATCGGTCGTTACCCCTGGATAGCCGACCGCAAGCTCTAAAAAATGATACCAAGATATAGCCTGCAGGTGCAGGCTATGTCCCGGGAGAGCCGCTCAAACCCGACCGCCGCCTATTTACGGCACTGGTCGGGAAGTGGTTAAACCAATCAACTACTGGCAGGGTAAAAAACACAAAGTTGTAACAATAAGCTGTGAAAGAACGGGAAGGGAGGAGGCTGGGGACTTGTCCAGGGGAACCGTTCTAAAGGCAGAGAGACAAACCTTTGTAGCTCCTTAAGTACTTCAGCCCTGGAGGGTTTTACCTCCTTCACGACCAGACCGCTTTTTTGCAATACAGCACTGTGTCGCTTTAACTGACAATTGTGCGGTCGTGCGACGTTGTACCCAAATAAAATCAATGTCCTTTTTTCCCTACAAATAGAGCTTTCTTTTGATGGTATTTGATCACCTCTGCGGTTTTTATTTTTTGCGCTGGAAACAAAAAAATAGCGACACATTTCTGCTATAAAACACATCCAATAAAAAAAATGTAAAAAAAATTGAATTTCTTCATCAATTTAGGTCAATATGTATTCTGCTACATATTTTTGGTAAAAAATCCCAATAAGCGTATATTGATTGGTTTGTGCAAACGTTATAGTGTCTACAAACTATGGGATATATTTATTTAATTTTTATTCATTATTTTATTTTTTACTAGCAATGGCGGCAATCAGCGATTGTTACCAGGATTGCGACATTGCGGCGGGCAAATCTGACTCTAAGTGACACTTTTTGGGGACCAGTGACACCAATACAGTGATCAATGCTAAAAAAATGCACTGTCACTGGACTAATGACGCTGTCAGGAAACGGGTTAGCATCAGGGGCGATCAAAGGGTTAATTGTGTCTCTAGGGGGTGCTTGCTAACTGAGTGGGGGTGCTTTGACTGCGCGAAGGCAGAGATCCGTGTTCCTGCTTAGCAGGAACACAAGATCTCCATCTTTCCCTCTCACAGAACAATGGTCTGCCTTGTTTACATATGCAGACCGCCATTCTGCCTCTCCTGGGAATGACTGGCGAGTCCAGGCGGACATCACATCTGCCCGACCCGCTGCTTGGCTCTTGCTGTGTCCAATCACAGCGGGAGCTAGACGCCGGTGGCATGCGCCCCCAGATCCAGTGCACAAAATCACGTACACCTACGTGATTTCGCACAGGAGGGTCGCCCTGCCACAGTATATCTGTGTGGAGTGGTCGATAATAGGATAAGCAGCCTTCCTAACCCCCTCCTCTAGCTAGTCTAGTCAATAGGTGTATTCTTCCTTACATGTTATATAAACCTGAACAAGAAGAACTGTTACTTCTCCAATGTCCAACTGTGGTATAACTATGTATCACGAGACATGAGCTAAGCTCTTAGTCTCTGCACCAGAGGAGCTTACACTCTAATGTCCCCCCACAGTCACACACTATTATTATTATACATTTATATAGCTCTGACATATACCGCAGTGCTGTACAGAGAACACTGAGCCAGTCACATCAGTCTCTGTACCAGAGGAGCTTACATTCTAATGTCTCCCCCCCACAGTCACAAACTATTATTATTATACATTTATATAGCTCTGACATATACCGCAGTGCTGTACAGAGATCACTGAGCCAGTCACATCAGTCTCTGTACCATAGGAGCTTACACTCTAATGTCCCCCCCCCCACAGTCACACACTATTATTATTATACATTTATATAGCTCTGACATATACCGCAGTGCTGTACAGAG
>BLSH010166454.1:145157-167833 GCA_018402905.1 Glandirana rugosa
GATATTTTCCGCTTTTTTGTTTGTATATTTATATTTAGTATTATCTGGCTTGAACTGTTTTGTACTGGGTCGCCGAGATTTATGAGGGTCAGTCATCTCTCCTGCACTACACCGAGTCTACTGACCAACAACTTTCATCTCCTATACACAAAGAAAAGGGATGCGCAAAGCGGTTAATCCGAAGAAGTCCCCTTCGTATCTATGTGTCGTTCATACGGATCACTCCTCTCCCCTGCGAGATGTAGTCTCCGGTAATTCTACACAGGTAGAGTCGCCATTGTAGGGAAACGCATAAATGTAATAGAAGATGGAACATCACAAATAATACGTTGAAAATAGAGTGCTGAAGTCTACGCAATGTATCGCTGAGATGGACACATCTTAATGGCCTCTGATGTAGAGCGTCCCCTCTCCTCACTAGGCATACTTGCTGTGTATCTATGCTTCCCCTGAAGAAGCCTAATTGGCGAAACGCGTAGGGAAAAGAAACACATATCCTCTACTTTCAACAACCAGTCATCTGAGCCACATCACGTCCTCTCTACTGACTGGGAGTATTTAGAGCCGCTGGGTCATGTTTTGTCAAGTTCGGTCTATTATGATTTATATTTATATGTTTGTTTTTTCGCCTTTTATAGGCGATTTTATGATGTACATGTTACTAATTCATTAAACTTTGTTATACATAGAATATTCTATGCTTATGTCTGATCATTCAGAGAGGGTTTCTCAGTACCAGCAAAGTCCCATCTTTTTTGTGTCATGCTCTTCGAAGGGGTGCCTCCCCCTCCAGGAGTAAGATTTTTTCTCTAATTGATTTAAATAATTGTTATTGGTAAATGGTATCTGTGTTGTACCACAATGATTCCTACTAACGTAATCATAACCATTCCCAGGCATCATTGAGCTGTATCAATATATTTGATAGTTCACTCCTTCAAATTGCTGCAGTAATAGAGTGAGTCTTTACATTATTGTCACTCATTGTGCTCATCTACATCTTGAGTCATTATATCATTTATGGGACTATCAAACATGGGATTACGCTCTATTGGAGGTATAAGGAATATATTCTTTTGTTGCACTTATTCTATTTATTAATAGTGGCAAAGTGTGCAATTAATATGTTATGCTGATATCTTTCTGCTCAAACAAGTTATCTACTGTTCCTTTAAATAGTCAATTCACTCGTAAGAGTTATAGCTCTAAATATTATAAGTAAACTCTTCCAAATTGAATCCAGGTGTGGTCTCTATTACTGTATAGTGTTAATACTTATAATATTGCATAAAAATGAGTGAACCCAGAGTATCAGGGGTGATGGAGGACCAAGTGGGAATTGATTTCTTATGCAACCCTCAAGAGGGCAGCGCTACACTTGTTTATACTGAGGGTGGATCTTGGGACTTTCAGATATCAATGAGTGGTGCTGTCATCACTATGTGTTCACTCATTTTTTGTTTGAATATTATTTGTTTGCACCAAGCACAGTTTATTTTTGACACTGTATAAGGAATAGTAACTGGTTTGGTTTCTTAGTCTGCAATATTTTCAAGGCGTAGAGCATCCATATTTACATACTTTTTATAGTTTCTTATTCCTAGAAGCCACACCAGCTCTTTCATATCACATATTAATTATCTTAGAGAAAGAGGAAGTCTCTCCCCTGGGACTTTACTGCAGCCAAGTAACAACAAATAAGAAATATATCTATAAAAAATTACATTTTATTTATACATCCATTAAAAGATACAATAAAAAATGCTGGTCTCTTATGCATCCAAGATTGAATTTGCAACTCGTTCATAACAGTGCATATAGATAGAAGCAAGAGTATCTTCTTAGGGGAAATATCTTATAGTTCATCAAAATCCTTAGGATAGGTAAAGTACCTCTAAAGACCAATAGAATATAACAGAGATTAGGGTGTCTCATGCATATCGAGCAATGTGAGCAAATAGGGGTAAATTGGTCCCTAGCCAATACCCCAAAGGAGGATTGAGGGGGTTGGACTATCACGACACCAAATATAGGTAAGGTAAGACATCAACAATTAAAAAATATAACAAGTTTATTATTGATACATGTCATAAAAAGAGAAAAGAAGAAAAGGGACAAGGAAGAAGGAGAGAAGAAGGGGGAGAAAAGGGAATGGGGAGAGGAGGGGGGCCAAGGAAAAACCAAACCATGGGATGTGTGTGAAAGGAGCCTGAACGTGAGGTAAGGGGTGCCACCAAGACTACCATGAGGGTTAAAGAGTGTATCCAACTACCTGATAAATAAATCAGAAAGGTTTGTTACTTAGTCCCAGGGTGTAATCATTGGCATCTGTGGTGGCATGAGAGTATCAAAATCATGCTTAGAGAGCAAACCGCTCAATTACCTAAAGATCGGAGGTGCCGGACTAATTAGGGGAAGCCTGAAATAAAAATAAGAAAACATAAACTGCCGAAGCCCACCGAGCGTTGCACAGCTGCAGATCCAAGCATGTCTGCCGTACAGCCATCGGTGGATACTAGCTAATATGGAAGGAAACAGCCACTCCATGCACAATAAAGCAGGGCAGTCCTGCTTAAGTACCCTACCGGGTGGCACACACACTGGCCTTCGGCCGTGTGTGACGTCGCCCGGTCCAGTGGCTCGTAGTGCGCATGCGCATAGGGTAGTTGTGCGCGCACCACTCACAGACATGTCCAAAGGGTGGAAAAGCCCAAGACCTGGACTGAGCAAAAGAGAATGTGGCTCGCTGAAAGCGAACCCATTCAAGCTCCAGGGCCACTGCATATCTGCCAACAGAAACGGGCATGCACCAGCGCCATCTGGCGGTTGAAGCGGGAGTATGGGTAAAGATCGGTCACCTGTAACACACATATCATAAGGAATTAGTAAGTAATACATACCATAAGAACATACAATTTAAAGGCATTGTGCTATAGAAAAATTCAAATGAGTGTGGTGAAAGAAAACACTGCAATAGTAACTATACTATTATCTAAGGCTAGAGGTCCCGGCGCATACCGGATTAAGGACTAGATGCAGTAAACGATAGGACCCATAAACATAGGCGGTCGGGAAGAGTTTAAATGGGGAAGGGAAGGGAGGGGAGAAAAGGGATCTGGAGAGAAATGACAAGACAATATCGAATAAGGATTGCCCTGGTTAATAGATGTGCAGAGACAGGAAGGCTCATTTCAGCAGTATATTATTTTATTAATTTTAGAGAAATGGATTATATGAATTGACCTCATTGAGGCCAGGGGGAGTGGTTGCATTTACAGTAGTCGTTCGATCCAAAGGGTCTCACGTTGTAAAAGAATTTTGTCGCGACCCCCCTCTCTATAGTCAGGGGGCACCACTTCCAAAACAAGGAATTGAGCAGCATGGGGGTTAAATCTGTGATACAGGCCGATATGTCGGCCGACAGTAGTCAATTTTCCATTGGTGGAATAGTAAACATGGTCTCCTATGCGTTGCTGGAGTTCCCTAGTAGTCTTCCCCACATAAAAGGCCCGACACTCGCACACCATCAGGTAAACCACTCCAGTCGTATTGCAATTAGCCGAGAAGCCTGGCGCAAGAGTTTCCCCATTTGGTAGTACATATGCAGATACATCGGCAACCCATGGGCTCATCCTCATCCTGATTAGTACGATATCGGCTAGTAGTCAGTCGATCCCGCAAGGACTTGGCTCATTGAAATACCAGCTCAGGAAATGGTTTGACATATTTATTCAAGGCCTGATGCTCTATTAATAGATGTCAATGTCGAGACAATACGTGCCTCAATTGGCCATGGTGGGCCGAATAAGGGGTAATAATCTTGACCGTGTTCTAGTGTCGGGACCATGGGGGAGTATATAAGAGTGAAGTCCTTGTACGGCAAAGGCCCGATTGAAGGCTTTCCTTAAGTTGGAACGAGAATGCCCCCTCTGGAGTAGCCGATCGCGTAACAAGTCCGCCTGCATACGAAAATCTTCCTCTCTCGCACAGTTTCTTCGAAGATTAAGATACTCTACGTAGGGGATGCTGCGCACCAAAGGCATGGGATGTGCACTGGAAGCATGGATGGGTGTGTTCCCGGATGTGGGCCTGCGGTAAAGGTTAGTACTGAGGTAGCCCTCGTGGTCCTTGGTGATCCATAGATCGAGAAAAGAGATTTGGGATTCACTAATGTTATAGGTGCAAAAAAGTTTAAGGTCATTGGAGTTCAACCTATGGGTAAATTCCACCAAGAGATCATGGGGGCCCGTCCAAACCAAAAATAGATTGTCAATAAATCTATACTAAATAAAATAAATGGAAGAAATTTTGCAAAGTCGTCGTCTGAGAACACACTCCTTTCCCATCCTCCCAGATAGAGATTGGCATAAGAGGGTGCACATGATGTCCCCATAGCTACCCCTTGTGTCTGTAAATAACATTGCTCATCAAATAGGAAAAAATTCTGGGTCAAGATAAAGCGTAATAGCTCCAGGATGAAGATGTTCAATGGCCAAGTGGTATGATCCTGCTCCATCAGGAAGTACTCAGCCATCGAGACTCCTCGCTCGTGGGGGATACTAGAGTACAAGGCCTCTATATCAACAGCCACGGGTAGGGAGTCTTGAGGGTTCTGAATCCCCTCAATGTGTTTGAGCAGATCAGTTGTGTCACGTACAGTGCCTTGCGAAAGTATTCGGCCCCCTTGAACTTTGCGACCTTTTGCCACATTTCAGGCTTCAAACATAAAGATATAAAACTGTAATTTTTGTGAAGAATCAACAACAAGTGGGACACAATCATGAAGTGGAACGAAATTTATTGGATATTTCAAACTTTTTTAACAAATAAAAAACTGAAAAATTGGGCGTGCAAAATTATTCAGCCCCTTTACTTTCAGTGCAGCAAACTCTATCCAGAAGTTCAGTGAGGATCTCTGAATGATCCAATGTTGACCTCAATGACTAATGATGATAAATAGAATCCACCTGTGTGTAATCAAGTATCCGTATAAATGCACCTGCACTATGATAGTCTCAGAGGACCGTTTAAAGCGCAGAGAGCATCATGAAGAACAAGGAACACACCAGGCAGGTCCGAGATACTGTTGTGGAGAAGTTTAAAGCCGGATTTGGATACAAAAAGATTTCCCAAGCTTTAAACATCCCAAGGAGCACTGTGCAAGCGATAATATTGAAATGGAAGGAGTATCAGACCACTGCAAATCTACCAAGACCTGGACGTCCCTCTAAACTTTCAGCTCATACAAGGAGAAGACTGATCAGAGATGCAGCCAAGAGGCCCATGATCACTCTGGATGAACTGCAGAGATCTACAGCTGAGGTGGGAGACTCTTTTCCATAGGACAACAATCAGTCGTATACTGCACAAATCTGGCCTTTATGGAAGAGTGGCAAGAAGAAAGCCATTTCTTAAAGATATCCATAAAAAGTGTTGTTTAAAGTTTGCCACAAGCCACCTGGGAGACACACCAAACATGTGGAAGAAGGTGCTCTGGTCAGATGAAATCAAAATCGTTATGCAAAACACAATTCACAAATATGAGGAATAATATAAATCGGCCAAAACCGATGAAAAAAATGTTTTCTTATATTTTTTTTTGGATTTGAATTTTAGCAAAAAGTAAGAAATTTGGGTTTTTTTGCAAAATGGTCGCTCTTCTTTTGTTTATAGTGGTGATCAGAAATGATGCAGAGGGGATCAAATACCACCAAAAGAAAGCTCTATTTGTGAAAAAAAAAACGCAAATTTCGTTTGGGTACAACGTCGCACGACCGTGCAATTGTCAGTTAAAGCGACGCAGTGCCGAATCGCAAAAAGTGCTCTGGTCCTAACCTGGGAAATTCTTCCGGGGCTGAAGTGGTTAATCTTCTCTTTATCCCCCTGATGTATTTATTGTACTTTTTTATTATACATTGCAATTTGTTGCATTGCTTATACCATATGCCTTTTTTATGTGATTATTGACTTTATACCTTCTACTATCATAGATATCCCTCCTGATGAAGTAGAAATTTATCCGCGAAACATTTAGAGATTCATTGATATCTGTGTCCTGACACCATCCAAAAATCCCCCCCTATGGGGCGAATTGTAGAGTGATGCAAATGTTTGTTTTTTTGAATATTATCTGTTAAATTTCCCCTTTTCTCTTTTTTATGACATATATCAATAATAAACTTGTTATATTTTTTAATTGTTGATGTCTTCCCTTACCTATATTTGGTGTTGTGATAGTCCAACCCCCTCAATCCTAATTTGGGGTATTGTCTAGGGACCAATTTACCCTTATTTGTCACAAAACTCCTCGGGATAGTACCCCTGCTAATTAATCACTTGCCTACCGCCCACTGTCAAATGACGGCGGAGCGGTACGGCTCTCGTTCTGGGATGACGTCATCCGTTTAAGCCAGGATTGCGCGCGACAAAGTCACGGCTGATCACAAATGGTACTGCCCCCATTTTCACGGCACATGTGCGCGATCGGGTGCACGCTGCGCGTGAGCGTCGGTGTCGGCGTGTTCCCAGGGAACACTGCCTGTCAGCAACACTGGTACCAGCCGCTGGCCGGCGGCTGTTACCTTGTGATCGGCTGTGATCTACTTCACAGCCGATCACACCCAATGTAAACAGAGCAGTAACTCACTGTTACCAGCTCTTCTCTCCTCACACAGTTTCCAGTGTGAGGAGACAAGAGCTAGGATCAGTGAGTTACTGATCTGTAAAATACAAACACACCCTTTCACTTCACTCCTGCCCCCCCAATGCACCTGTCACCCAACAGTCACCCCATCTGCCCCAATAAAGTGTACCTGTCATCATTAAGTGTACCTGTCATCAGACTGCCATCATAAAGTGCACCTGTCACCCGTCACCTGTCAGTGATCGTGGCATGTCACCCGTCAGTGATCGTGGCATGTCACCCGTCACCCATCAGTGACCGTGACATGTTACCCGTCACCCATCACTGACCGTGGCATGTCACCCATCAGTGACCGTGGCGTGTCACCCGTTACCCATCACTGACCGTGGCCTGTCACCCATCACTGACTATGGCGTGTCACCCATCAGTGACCACCACCAGACACCAGTCACCCATCAGTGACCACCGCCAGTCACCCATCAGTGACCACTGCCATCACCCGTCACCCATCAGTGACCACCGCCAGTCACCCGTCACCCATCAGTGACCACCGCCAGACACCCGTCACCCATCAGTGACCACCGCCAGACACTGTCACCCATCAGTGACCACCGCCAGACACCTGTCACCCATCAGTGACCACTGCCAGACACCCGTCACCCATCAGTGACCACCGCCAGTAACCCAGCATCCATCAGTGACCACCGCCAGTCACCTATCAGTGACCACCACCAGTCACCCGTCACCCATCAGTGACCACCACCAGACACCTGTCACCCATCAGTGATCACCACCAGACACCCGTCACCCATCAGTGACCACTGCCAGACACCCGTCACCCATCAGTGACCACTGCCAGTCACCCGTCACCCATCAGTGACCACCACCAGTCACCTGTCACCTATCAGAGAGCATCGCCAGTCACCCATCACCTATCAGTGACCACTGCCATTCACCCATCACCCATCAGTGATCATCGCCAGTCACCCATCAGTGACCATCGCCAGACACCCGTCACCCATCATTGACCACCGCCAGACACCCGTCACCCATCAGTGACCACCGCCAGTCACCCATCAGTAACCTCCACCAGTCACCCATCAGTGACCATCGCCAATCACCTGTCAGAGACCATGTCAGTTATCATCAGTAAACATCACCTGTAAAAGTCTCACACATTTGGTATTGCCATGCTCAGGGGGAGTAGTAGAATTTGGGGTGTAATTTTTGCTGTGTACATGTTATGTTTTGGAAATATCATATAAATGGACAACTTTGTGTAAAAAAATGCGTTTTCATTTTTTTCCCACATTTCCAAAAACTACTGGAAAAAAATGACATGTACAAAAGACTCATTATGCCTCATAGATTATATGTTGGGGTGTTTGCTTTCCAAAATGGGGTCATTTTGTGGGCAATTCCATTGTCCTGGTGCTCCAGGACCTTCAAAAATGTAATAGGTGGTTGAGAAATCAGATGTGCAATTTATGCTCGTAGAACGCCTGAAGGTGCTAGTTCAATGTTGGGCCTCTGTATGTGGCCAGGCTATGTAAAAGTCTCACACATGTGGTATCTCCATACTCAGGAGGAGTAGCAGAATGTATTTTGGGGTGTCATTTTTGCTATGTACATGCTATGTGTTGGAAATATCATATAAATGGACAAGTTTGTGGGAAAAAAATGCGTTTTCAGTTTTTTCCCACATTTTCCAAAAACTACTGGAAAAAAATTACATGTTCAAATGACGCATTATGCCTCATAGATTATATATATTGGGGTGTTTCCAAAATGGGGTCATTTTGTGGGCAATTACATTGTCCTGGTGCTCCGGGGCCTTCAAAAATGTGATAAGTTGTCATGACATTAGATGTGTAATTTATGTCCCTAGAATACCTGACGGCGCTCCCTGCATGTTGGGCCTCTGTATGTGGCCAGGCTGTGAAAAAGTCTCAGACATGTGGTATTGCCATACTCAGGAGGAGTAGCAGAATGTGTTTTGGGGTGTAATTTGTGGTATGCATATGCTGGGTGTGAGAAATAACCTGTTAATATATGACAATTTTGAGGGGAAAAAATGAAAAAAAAAATCTTAATTTTGCAAAGAATTGTGGGAAAAAATTACAACTTCAAAAAATTCACCATGCCTCTTACTAAATACCTTGGACTGTCTACTTTCCAAAACAGGGTCATTTGGGGGGGATTTGTACTTTCCTGGATTGTTAGGGTCCCAAGAACTGAGATAGGCTGTCAGTATATCAAGTGTGATCAATTTGAATGGCACCATAGCTTGTAGACTCTATAACTTACACAAGGACCAAACAATATACACTTATTTGGGTTATTTTTACCAAAGATATGTAGAAGTAAAAATTTTGGCCAATATTTATGAAGAAAAATTATTAATTTGCAAATTTATATGACAGAAACAAAGAAAATACATTTTTTCACAACATTTTCAAAATGTTTTATTTTTAGCACAGAAAATAAATAACCCACTAGTGATTAAATACCACCAAAAGAAAGCTCTATTTGTGTGAAAAAAAGGATGCAAAATTTCATATGGGTACAACGTTGCATGACTGAGTAATTGTCATTCAAAGTGTGATAGTGCTGAAAGCTGAAAAATGGCCTGGACAGGAAGGGGGTTTTCGTGCCCAGTATTGAGGTGTTAACAAAAATAAAAGTCCTTTATCCACTTCCTGCCCACACGCTGTCATAGGACTGCAGGCCAGGTGGTTCCCGGAAGTCTCTATTATCTTTCGAAGGCCAGGCGCGATGTTATGACGTCATACCCGGCCTCTGCAATTGAAAACATTTCGCCTCGGCTGTGAAGCCGAGATCGTTTTTTTTTTTTTTTTTTTTATTTCAGGCTTCCCAGCATAGAGGCGAGATCTGGGGACTTATAGATCCCAGATCTCACTGTAAAGAGGACCTGTCATGCCCTATTCCTATTAAAAGGGATGTTTACATTCCTTGTAATAGAAATAAAAGTGAACAAAAAATGTAAAAAGAAAGCATAAAAATAAATGTAAAATAAACAAAAAAAAAATTAAAGCGGCCCGTCCCCGCCCCCACGTGATTGCTCACAGAAGCAAATGCTTACATAGGTTACGCCCGCATATGTAAATGGTGTTCAAACCACACATGTGAGGTATCGCCGTGAACGATAGAATGAAAGCAATAATTCTAGCACTAGACTCCAAATAGGTAACCTATAAACATTTTTAAAGCATCAAAGGGGATTTTTTAGTACCGAAGCTTGGCGCCATTCTACGAGTGTGCACAATTTTAAAGCTTGACATGTTAGGTATTTATTTACTCAGCGTAACATCTTTAATTAGTGCATGAAACTGTTTTTTTTTTCCACAAAAAAAAAACGCATTTGAAAAATGACTGTGCAAATGCGAGATAAAAAGTTTCAACGACCACCATTTTATTCCCTGGGATCTCTGCTAAAAAAACATATATAATGTATGGGGGTTCTGAGTAATTTTCTAGCAAAAAAATTATGATTTGTACATGTAGGAGAGGAGTGCCAGAATTGGCCCGGTAGGCAAGTAGTTAATGAAAAATAGTCTAACGATATGCATTCATTATCAATAACCTTGTCCAGTGATGCCACATCAATCACGATGCCCGCCAACCCAAGAAATTGCATCCAAGATTGAATTTGGAACACCTTCATAACAGTGAATATAGGAGCAAGAGTATCTTAAGGGAACTTTCTTATTGTTCATTAAACTCCTCAAGAGTTTGAAGCAATAGTGTGGTCTTACTATGGGTAGAAACAATATATTAAGAATATACATATTAGTAATGAGTGGAAAGCACCCAGGAGCAGCGATTTTTATTAATGCTTATGATGAAACATTAAAAATGCTAAATTAATGAAATAACACGTCTGAGGGATGCCCTGACTGGGCCTATGAAGTTTTGTAAATGTGCGATGTATATAACCTACTACAGCAACACTGACATTTACAAAGACAAAAGTAGGATTAATACCAGTAAATGACAGTTCCCCGCCTCTTTGTTTTGTTTGTAGTCAAATGGCTGGGGGTTCCATTCATCTATATCAGGCACGTATCCTAAATGTTAATGAGATATCACAAAAAAATGATGTGGGGGTTCCACTTTGGTATTCATACCAGGGCCTTTGTTCCTCCAAGTGAAAAATAAAATAAAAAAAAAGTGTGGGGTTACCCCCTAAAATCCATACCACACTTTTATTTGAGCATGAAGCTTGGCAAGCCAGACAAGCCCCCCAAAACCATGCCAGGCCACATGCCCTCAACATATTGTGGTACTGTGCCAGGGTTTTTTGTGGGAGTTTGGTGGATCCCATGCCATTTTTTGTCTGGGTTCTCCCTAAAAATTCATACCAGACCTGAAGGGCCTGGTATGAATGGGAGGGGACCCCATGACATTTTTTCCTTTAACTATCCTGGCTCCTTTGCTTACATGGCTGGTGAATGGGGTTAGTGATGTCACTGATTGAAAAGGATTCGGTGATGCCTGCATGCACCGGCTTTCTTAACATCTATAATACAGAAACAATAGCAGAAGTAAGACTGCGATTATACATGATGTACAACTCCAGCTGAATGGGTCAATTTTTGGGTGACCTGAAAAGGATGTATGTGCCACTCAGGCTTCGCAGAGAGGGGGTATGTGAACAGTACATCCACAGCTGCTATTTGGAGTGCTGACTGGGGATGGTGCCTGACCTGGCTCCTGCAAAGGTGCAAAGAAGAAAGGGGTAGCCCCTGGAAGTGTCATATGCAAGATATCCTAGAGAGGTGAATAGAGTGGCAACCTCAGCCTGGACTCCATCCAGGCTACGCCCCCAACACATTTCACTCCACCCCTCGGAGCTTAGTCATGGGGAATTTTTGGGTGTTTGCCTAAATGCCCGAACAGCCAAGGTTTGACTTGAACCTAAAGCTCATCCCTAATACACATATACTGTATATAAACAATATACACTGTTCTGCAAAACAAAGTGGTCTGTTTATAAAAACTTAGTTGGATGAATGCCAATCACCCATCCTTGATGCATTCTGCTCCCATTTTACATAATATAGTGATTTTCTATGATCATTAGCTCCATCTAATGGCCATAATGTGGCTTTTTTTCTGGTTGCGGTATCTCTGGAAAATATTACATAATGGTCACTAGATGGAGCTGACAATCATTGGAAATCACTGTATTAAGCAAATTAGGATGGACAAATGCATGTAAAATTTGTCCAACATTTTTTTATGTATAGACCCCCTTGGTTTGCAGAACAGCACCATCAGATACCCCAACACACCAAAATCTTTTTATCGAGGGCAGTTCTATTACTCATAAGGCCCAGCATTGCACCATCATCATATAGCAATTATAAATGTGCCAGATACATATAAATGCAGAATAACTTAATGTTGATGTTCCCTGCCCAGGGCGTTGAATGTTTTATGCAATGTCCTGAATACTCAATGAAGGCAATATAAATGAGTCAGCTGGGTCCGGGCCATAGATAATTGCCATTAACAATGATATTTTGTAACCAGTTACTGCTCTTAAAGCCAAACCACAGTTTGGGTTTACTTATCCCTTGTAATGTTGACATTGTTGGTTCAATCCTCACATTTTTACAAACTTGAAGTTCCAGATAATATTTGCTGTTCTTAATACACAGATTGTTAAAGGGTGTGTTTTAAAAAAAAATTGTGTAGCTGTTTACCTATACAGACGGCACGTAAATTTGTGAATGGGGCCAATCAAATGTTCTCAGGCTATAATCTCGGTAATTCAAATGTGTGAAATACCTAAATGCCTATAGCCACTAGATGGTGCAGACTGTCATGAGAATTAACCAATTCACCCCCGGAAGGATTTCCCACTGTAGGACCAGAGCACTTATTGCGATTCGGCACTGCGTCGCTTTAACTGACAATTGCACGGTCGTGCAACGTTGTACCCAAACAAAATGTGCGTCCTTTTTTTCCCACAAATAGAGCTTTCTTTTGGTGGTGTTTGATCACCGCTGCGTCATTTCTGATCACCCCTATAAACAAAAAAAGAGTGACAATTTTGCAAAACAAAAACAATATTTCTTACTTTTTGCTAAAATCCAAATCCAAAAAAATATAAGAAAAACGAATTTATTCATCAGTTTTGGCCGATTTATATTCTTCCCCATATTTTTGGTAAAAAAAAAAAAACGCAATCTGCGTTTATTGATTGTTTTGCGCAAAAGTTGCCACGTTTACAAACCATGAGAATTCATTTCTAGCGTTTTACATTTTTCTTTTTACTGGTAATGGTGGCGATCTGCGATTTTTTTTTTTTTTTAACATATTTTATTGGGGTTTTCAGTCAATACAAAAATATCCTCGTAAGGATCACGTTGTGAAATATAAAGTACATTACATGGGTTTTGGCTTTAAACATAGACAGAGTTGAACATTTTTAGAAAGTGCTAAGGCACAACCGATGATGAGAGACAAAGATCGCTTGTCACGACTAAGTTAACACTTAATATAACACATAGATTGTCTTGAATTGTTTTGTTTTGTTTTGTTTTGTTTTATTGCACTGTGTCCAATACTAGCAGTGTGAGGTGGGGGGGTACTATTGAAAGAAGGGTTTTCGAAGGGGGGCCTATCCCCAAAGTAGGAATATCACAAAGTACAAGCTATAAAGAGGGAAACATTTTAGCCTCTTGAGGAAAGTCAAGGGGGGGGGGGGGGGAGTACCAGGGCATTTGTTGTCTCATGGATTACTGAGGATTGTCCCGAATTTTGAGCCTACCTAATGAGTTGGTCAGGTCTGCCTTTAGGTACCATTCCGTGAGTTTAAATTAGTCCATGAAATGATTTATCTCTATTGGACTGAAGGAATATTCTATGAATTTTTTCCATCTCGAGAAGAAACTTTTGGTACTTAGGTATTTCATATTAATGGTGTCCTGTTTTTCGAGATACAGAAGGGAAAGGAGTGCTTGTTTTACTTGGCTCAGAGTAGGTGGTGTTGGATGAATCCACGATTGCATGATGGTCCTTCTCGCCGCCAGGAGGCATAAGTGTATCCATTTGGGAATAGTATTTGTAGCGGGTGTCGATTGAGGCGTTGAGGGGTTTCCGCTGAATAGACAGAGGAGGGGGTCTTTTGGTATAGTAGATCCGCTGACTTTCTCGATGTATATCAAGATTTTGTCCCAATAGTGAGAAATGCAGGGGCACTGCCAAAGTCTGTGATAGAGTGTTGGCCTGAGGGTGGAGCACCAAGGACAGATACCCTGGCGCGGGATATCCTGGGTGAAAATCATGGGGAGGTATGCCCTGTGAGCCAGTTTAAACTGTGTTTCTCTCCAGGTTTCTGCTTTAATGAGGGAGCAAATTTTTTTGTAGCCCAAGAGGATCTGCTCCGGTGCTTGATCAGAGTTCAGAACTGCGCTCCAGGGGTGGAATTGGTGCGCAGATTGTTTAGATATTTGGAGTAGGGTCAGCTGGCCATAGATGTTGGAAATAGAATATTTGCCACTCTGAAGTAGAGAGTCTAGGAAGGAGGGGTCGCAGGAGGAGTGGTGAGATCCTTTGCATGACTGCAGGTAAGACTTGATTTGTAAGTAATGGAAATTATGCGATGATGGTAGGGAGTATTCTTCTCTGAGGTCTGAAAATGTCTTGATTGAGTTGAGGTCATGGTTGAATAGTTGTGCCACTTTTGTCAGACCTTTTGCGGCCCAAATTTTGAATGCTGGAGATTGCGTTGACGGGGGGAACATGGGGTTCCCAAGGATCGGGAGAAAAGGCGAGATCGAGGAGGGAAGTCGAAGAAGTTTCCTTGTTTCTCTCCATGCTAGTATGGTGTTCTTTAGAACCAGATTGTTCCTTATTTGTGTCGGTAGAGAAGACAATTTGGCATGTAGGATGGCCGGTAGGTTGTAAGGGGAGGCTATTTCCTCCTCTAGGGCAGTATTTGAGTAGTTAGAATTGCCTGCTATCCAGTCAAGTCCATTTCTCATTAGGCATGCCAGATTATATGCTCTCAGATTGGGCAGGCCCGTCCCTCCCTCACTCCTCGGGAGGTATAGTTTTCGCAAGGCGATTCTGGGTCTTTTTCCATTCCAGATGAATGAAGAAAAGGCTGTTTGTAGTTTATGTATATCTTTATGTTTGAGGAGAAGAGGTAGCATTTGGAGGGGGTATAACAGTTTAGCGAATGGAACCATTTTGATCAAATGGCATCTCCCGAAGAGCGAGAGAGGGAGGGACCACCAAGCCTGCATATCTCTTATAATTTTTGTTATCAGTTGCGGATAATTCAAGGAGTAGAGGGAGGACGGTTCCCTGCCTATGAGGATGCCCAAGTACTTAATATGTCCCTTTGCCATCAAAAAGGGGGAAGAGGACCTCCAAGACTCCATCCTACGCTGATTGAGAGGGAGCACCTCACTCTTATCAAAATTAATTTTCATGCCTGAGCAAGCCTTGAACGTTTGGAGAGTGTGGGTTAAGAAGGCAAAATCCTTTGGTGGGTCTGCGGAAAACAAGACGATATCGTCGGCAAATAGTGCCGCGCGACAGATCTTGTCTCCTATGGGAATCCCACTGATCCCATCGGGAGAGTTGAGTATGCGTGAGAGGGGTTCAATCGCTAAATTAAAGAGTAGTGGTGAGAGGGGGCATCCCTGGCGAGTCCCTTTTGCCAAGGGAAACTCCAGGGATGTGAAGCTTGGGGTGACCAATCTGGCTGTTGGTTTGGCGTACATTTCCTGTATGAAAGTAAGAAAGGGGCCTGTGAGTCCAAAGGAGTGTAATACTTTGAATAGCCAATCAAAACTAATATTGTCAAAAGCCTTTTCGGCATCTAGTGCTATTATAGCTGCGTCCCTGTCGGGATGCTTCTTAGCCTGTTCGAGAATAAGAAGCACTTTTCGAATGTTTAGGGCGGCAGATCTTCCCTGAACGAAACCCGATTGTGCCGAGTGAATAATGGAGGGGAGTATTGTGGCTAGACGCGATGCTACGATTTTCGATAGGATTTTGGCATCCACGTTAACTAAGGAGATCGGCCTATATGAGCCTGGTGAAAGGGGATCTTTATTGTTTTTAAGGAGGAGTTTAATGTATGCTTGGTGCCCCGTGGGGAGGTACGGTCCCCCAGCCCATATTGATGTGTAGACGTGGTGTAACGTCTCCGGAATAAACTCAGAAGTCATTTTATAGAATTCTGGGGTAAGTCCATCTGGACCTGGGGATTTGCAGTTTGCCATTGACTTGATGGTGTTTAAAATTTCAGGAAGGGTGATGGGGGCATTTAGGCTCTCGAATTGGGTCATAGTGATTTTGGGGACATTCACGGTTGTTAATATATTCGTTGCAATGTTAGTGTCGATATGATCTTTTGCGTATAGGTCTCTATAAAAGGTAGTAAGAATTTTTTCTATAAGCGAAGGGTCAGATACAGTGTTACCCAAGGAGTCCCTCAGGGAGGAGATGTGGGTTGGGGTGAATCCTCCTGAGACCATCCGTGCCAGTAGTTTCCCGGCTTTGTTGCCATGTTTGTGAAAAAGCAACTTGGTATGAAACTGGTGGATGTCTTCTTGGTTGGCCGACCATTGGTCAAACGCCTGTTTAGCGTGTTGCCAGGCACAAATGTTTTCAGGAGTGCGTGATTGGGTTAGTTGCCTATGGGCTTCTTTAAGGGTGTTACTGGCCTTCTGCATATTGGTCAGGGTTCGTTTTCTAAATTTGTTTGCGAAGGAGATAATATGTCCCCTAAGGAAGGCTTTACCGGCCTCCCAGTAGAGGTTGGGTGAGTGATAGCTCTCAATGTTGTTTGCTTGGTATTCAGACCAGGCTTGCTGAAGGGAGTTTTTCAGTTCTTCATTTTGGGATAAGTATGAGGGGAACCTCCAAGGTGCTCCTGGTGCTTTGTAGGTGAGATTGGATAGATTGATTGTCACAGGGGCATGGTCGGAGATTGCCATGTCTTCTATTGTTGCGGAAGTTATTTTGGGGAGAAGAGCAGGGGAGGCGAAAAAATAGTCAATGCGGGAAAATGATTTGTGGGGATGAGAGTAAAAGGTGTATTCCCTGTCCGTTGGATGAAGCATTCTCCAGACATCGGTCAAGTTGAGTGCGTCAACCGCCTCTGCCAGCATCGTCGTTTGGGTATGTGATTTCATGGGGCGAGGAAGGTGTTGTGTTGAGCGATCGTCCAGTGGGTGCATGGTAGAATTGAAGTCACCTCCCAGAATGTGAAGAGGTTCTGTGATCGGTAGGGCCCAAGTAGTCAAATTTTGATAAAAGGTTTGTGATGGGGAGTTATCCGCATAAACATTTGATATGGCGAGGTCCCTTCCAGCTATAGTCAAGCTGAGAGAGGCTCTGCGGCCTACAGTGTCTATGACCGTATTGCGTATTGAGTGGGGGAGTTTCTTGCTAAGAAGGATAGCCACTCCGGCCTTTTTCTTTTGTGCCGGGGAGCCTACCACTTCGCCTACCCACATCTTAAGGAGTCTTGCAAGGTCCTCTCCCCCTAGGTGCGTTTCCTGTAGCAAAGCAACATCTGCCCTTAGCCTTTTCAGGTGTCTAAGGATTTGCATGCGCTTTTGTGGCGAGCGCAGCCCCTTGACATTCCATGAAACTATATTTAGGTTACTCCCAAGCTTGGGTGGATCCATGCTGTCTTATAAAGGGGAATAAAATCGTGGGAAGGCCCAGAGCAGGACAGCTGTAGTTTGTTTCCCCCTAAGCTGGGGAGTGGACACAGTGCAAAGCATAAATTTCCCATAGACATACGGTGCATCTTAAAACTTTGATAACATCGGAAGAGTGTACCCTTGAAAACGGGTCTTCTCTTTTTTCCGCATAGGGGGGTGTGTAAACAATCTTTCGGTTTCCCACCTGTTCAGTGCGTAAAGTGATTACTGTTGAGGGCTAAATCCCAGTGGATTGGGGGTCAATATAGGGGGGGAGGGGGGAGAATTAGGAAAGGTTAGCAATTAAAATTATAAGGTGGGAGAGAATGACTTATGCTAAGAGGATTAGGATGGGGATGTAGGAAGGGGGGTAGTTGACCATTTATCAAGAGGTCCGACCCAGAAGTTGGAGGGACCCAGAAGGGGGGTTTGTGGGACTTTTTGGGCTTGTCGGAAGAAAGAGAAGAGGCCGGGTAGAGTCGACCCCCTTCCCGAGTCAGGGGGACGCGGGAGGAGGGTCCTTAAGCCCAGCAATAGCCCCTTGGGGGCATTAGGCATAGTACAATAACAAGAGGAATAGACAACACAAAATAACTTTTGAACAGACTACCATAGCTTCATAGCCTACCACAAACTGTACTTTAACTGGAGGGCTTACATAATTTGAGGGCCTCCTATTGGTGGCCTTGGAATAGCACTTACAGTTTGCTGATCATTCCACCATGGTCTGGGTATTAAGAAGAGTGGTCAATTGGGCAAAATGGGTTGTTTAGTAGGGTGTAGGTGCCAGAGGTATCGTATTGCTGTCCTGTATTGTAGGCTTGGAAGTTTTCCGGTTTATGATTGCGTCAGTGGCGGATCCAACGGACCAAAGCGGACTCTCTTATAAGGGGGTTTGGATGGGCTTCCAGATTTGTTGGTCAAGAGGCACGACCTCCTGGGTGAGCTCTGGGTAGTGGCCTCCGCTTGTGGAGTCTGGTCCATGTCTGGCTGCAACGAGTTGTTGATGTAGGCCTCGGCTTCCAGCGGGGTGTTGAATGAAAGTTTTTCTCCTTGCGGTGTCTGGAAGTGTAGTGTAGCTGGATAGGCCAAGCTGAACCTGATGTTTAGTTCATGGAGAGTAGTACATATAGTGGAGAAGGCCTTTCTTCTTTGCATTACCTCTATGGAGTAGTCTGCAAAAATTAAAAGATTGCGTCCTTCAAATGTCAGCGAGCGGGATTTTCTGAAGGTTTGTAGAATGGCCTGCTTGTCTGCATAATTCAGGTATTTTACGATAACCGCTCTAGGCTTGGAGCGTGTGTCTGAGGGTTGACCCAGCCTGTACGCTCTTTCCACCGTGCAAGGAGCGCGGAGCCTTAGTAGTTCAGGTATGGTCACTGCGCATATTTTGGTGAGTGTATGCGGAGAGTATGTTTCTGGAAGGCCTATAATACGGAGGTTGTTCCTCCTGGCCCTATTCTCCAAATCAATCACTTTGTCTTGAAGCTCTTTTTGAGCTGTGGTGAGTTTTGCGACCGATGCGATTAATGCAGTTGTATCATCCTCAACATTGGATAGTCTATCCTCTGTGTGCTCCAATCTGGCTGCCTGCGCTTGCATCTCTCTATGCAGATGTTTTAGCCCCTTTTGCACCGCGGATTCCACCGCTTCTGAGATGATAGGTCTCATTAGAACCACTACTGCCTGTGCAATGTCTCACGGGGATGAGGGCTCTGTTATTAGGGCGCCTGACTGCTGCAGGGGTGACAGGGCAGCTTGGTTCTCATTGTGCTGAGGCTGGGCGGGTGCAGGGGCTGCCAGTTTGGCCGCATAGGTTGTTACCTGTGGCTGAGTCTGATGCTGTGGCTGTGTAGCGGTGGCCATATTGGCTGCAGCATGCGGCTTCTCTCCCCCTGGAGATGTCTGAGCTGTGAGCGTTCGGTGACCGGAACGCTCCGCAAAACGGTCCATACAGGTCCCTGGAGCTGGGGGAAGGTCAGGCTGGGGTGATCCACCGGGAATCGCCGCTTTTGAAAGCCGAGAATCGGACAGGGGTGCGGAGCTGGTGTCTCCTACCTCCTCTCCATACGGCGCCGGAACCGGAAGTATGCGATCTGCGATTTTTATCGGGAATGTGATATTGCAGCAGACGTGTCGGACATTTTTGACACTTTTTTGGGACCAACGACATTTATACAGCGATCAGAAATGTAAATTTCCTGACAGACTCCATGGCAGCATACGTCTGGGTTAACCCCGCCTCCACTCCTCCCCTATAGGACCCCACTCCCATAAATCTTTGCTCCGAGCCGGAGGCCGTGTTCCTTTTTTGTCCTCCTCCTAAGGACCGGATTGTTTATTTGATTACCTGAAGTTTTTACTCTCCGCGATCAAGACCGGCTAACAACGACCACTGGAAAGACAGGTCGCGATACTCCGATAAGCCCTAGCTACTAGCGGGGTATGGAGTGGGCAGTTGGTAGAGCTGCTGGATACTCCAATAAGCCTTAGCTACTAGTAAGGTATGGAGTGGGCAATTGGAAGAGGCGCTGGAAGAGCTAGAAGCCTAGCCACTGGCAGGTAAGCGGCGCAACGGCCAGACAGCCCAGCTACTAGCGGGTGGCCTTATCTGCCCCAAGTACGGCGTGATCAGCCTACCTGGTCCAGTTTTGATCGTGGAAGCAGGATTGAATTGCGATGATGTATACCTTTTATATTACATATTCCATGGCAGCAGTGTGTGGTTGTCTGTTTTCTTCCCTGTCTCTAGTGTTTTCCAGTCTATGGCGGCTGGAGCGCATTGGCGTTCCAGGCCGCTGCTTTCTCTTCTGGCCAGGTGTCCCCAGGTTACTCCTGACCAGGGACCCAGTGCATGCGCACTGTGGGCGGCGGTGGCATCATTTCAGTGGAGAAATTCAATCAGCGGTCAGTACTGTTGAAATAGGGATTTCTCTGTGGGCAGCTATCAGCAGTGTTCTCTAAATGCTGTGTGCAGTCATCACAGGTATATGCTTTGCATTAACTTCCTGGTAAGCTGCCTGTGTAATTCTGCTATGCCTTGATCAGCTGGGCAGGTTGTCTGGCTGTGCAGTTTTGCACCGTGGATGTTTCACTGCCCTCCCTGATGGCCAGCCCTTGTGCAGCAAGTATGAGAGGGGGGTTTAACCCTTTCCTTTCCTTGCTGACCTGGGTACTCTTTTGGAGTTTAACCATTTCCTTTCTATCCCATTTTGTTTTCTTTATTTTTCCTTCTAGGTCAAAGTAGCAAGATACGGCACACGATGATAAAGACCTCATTAGGTCACAACATTCCTCTTCCAAATGTATTTGGCATAGGGCACTGTCAAGGCCCAGCCTTCATAGTAGAAGCTATGAATCCCCCTTCACGCACCCACCGCTATGTCAGCTGCTCCAAGAAGGGAGCCTACTGGGGATGTGGGACTCCGGTCTCAGAGGGTAAGTCTCTGCATGAGCTATGCTAAAGCCCAGGTGGTTGGAGAAGGGGATAGCGATTTCCAACAGATGGAATCTCTGATGAGGCATGTGGTGCAAGAATCCCTTAAAGAGTGGAATGTGAGCCACATTAAGATTTCAACAGCCATTGCGGCATGTTTTCCCGCTAGGATGGCCAGGAAGAGCGGGAACTGTCCCATCAAGCCATCCGTCTATAAAGACCTCCAACAGTGGGGCAGAGGGAGATAAGTCTCTTTACCCTGATAACGCCTTTTGTTAAGGCAATGAGGGGTGCATTTACACTAATAGAACCTGTGGAGTCCCCTGCAAAGTAAGAGGAAGTTCTGTAAGCACCTTGGGTTCAGTTTTCCTTCAGTGCAACTTGTCATGCATTCCAATCTATGCGACTTAAGGTTGCAGCATTTCTGAAAAGGTTCCTGCACTACTTCGGTGCTACTTTTGTTGCAGCTCTGATCCAGAGAATGTAAAGTTGGATCGGGGGCTGCACTTAGTCGCACTCCCGAGTCGGGGCGACTTTGGGGTCGCAATAGTGGAGACATAACCTCAGAGAGAGTGTTCTATTCTCCCCATTCCTAACGGAACTAGGGGACATGATTTCGGATGAGCAAGGTCGCAGGATATACCTCCCTTCTTAGCAAACGTGTCGCTTTTCCTTAGAAGATGCAGTGAATGGCCCGAAGGTTGGTCTGGGCTCTTGTGGATACGTTAAAGGAAAAGAAAAAAAGGGGATGGAAATGTGGACCCAGTACACAGGAGCATTTTCAGAAACGCTATACCTCAGAATCCGGAGATGGTGTCGGTTTCCATGGTAGCATCATCTGCATGGTGGAACGGGTTATGCTCTCATTAGTTACGGCAAGTGAGTGCTATGGCTAGGGCCTGGGCCTGCTGATCCTGCCACTATCAGGCGTAATATAGCATTCCCTTTGAGGGAGCTTCATCTTTGCAAGCTGACTAGCACCGCATCCCGGGCTACAGTTGGCAAGCTAGTGTCTTGCCTCAGGACCGGCGCCTGAAAGTCTGGAAAACAACAATCTAGAGAACAAAGTTTGGCGCGTGTGAGGGTTACACATTTTTACAGCCCAGGTCTGGATTTTAGGAAGAGCTGGTGTGGAGACCAGATTTCCCCTCAGAAGCATGCTAGAAGCTTGAACTCGGGTATCAAGAAGCGACTGAGTTTGGGCCTCAGACTATTGGGACATCAAAATGGTCTCTTAGGGTCATGCATGATCCATCAGAGGTCTGCTTCATCTCGGATTCATTTCAATGGATTTTACCTCACACTGAGATAAAGATAACATATACTCAGGCTTTACATAAGTCACTGGTGTCACAAAGTGCTGCCGTACCAGTTTCTGAATGCGAGAGATTTCAGGGCAGGTACTCACCCCTCTTTATGGTATGAAGGAGAACAGCTTGCGGTGGCCTGGTTTGGACCTTGCACACCTGAGACAATTGTCAGCAAGCTTGTTTCCAATAGACATAAAATACTTACTTTCATGTGCCCATTGTAGAAGACTTCTGCAAGTTCCTTCAGTTCACTATAGGTCAGGACCATCTCCAGCTCCAGCCATTTAGGCTTTCATCATCACCCTGTGTATTTTCAGGGTCTTATTGGTTCTTATGGTCTTTATCAAGACAAGGAGCATAAGCCTGCTTAGTTACGTGGATGTACTCCTAGTGTCCCAAAACAAAGGGCAGCTGCTGGAGCCCAGAGCTCAGGGCTTTTCGATGCTCCTCAAATTCGGATGGCAGCTGATTCTGGTAGGAGTCACCTGGAGCCCACTCAGTCTCCTGTATGCCTCGGAGCTCAGTGCAATATAGTCAAGAGGTCTATTGCTTTGACTCTGGTTCCCGAGGTGCTGGAACAGAATACTCCC
>BLSH010166464.1:12085-27451 GCA_018402905.1 Glandirana rugosa
TGTACAGGGGATCTCGTCCTGGACCCAGGGGTATGTGAAAAATACCGTTATTGAATGTATATTCGGAAATTTTACTCGTGAAAATTAAAAAGTACAAGTCCAGGGTATCTGAATTTATCCCAATAACGGACAAGAGTACAAGACCACGTTTGGTTTGGCCCCCCCACAAGCCGGGTAGGGATCGTCCCTGTGGGCCCTCGTCACTCGTCATTGACGTCCGAGCGACATCCGTATGTCGTGTCGTGGTCCTTGGTTCGAGATGGAGGGTCCTCAGACACTCGGTATTAACCTTATACGTCGTGACCGACGGAGGTGGAAACTCGACTTTTATTTTATCAGATAGATACTATGGTGGAGAACCCGGGGAGAGACCTGAACATGAAAAATTAAAAGTGCTCATTTTAAAGGCTTATATGTAAGTTATTGCCATAAAAAGTGTATGGGGACCCAGGTCCTGCTCTAGGGGACATGTATCAATGCAAAAAACAGATTTTAAATCTAGCGTTTTTCAGGAGCAGTGATTTTATTAATGCTTAAAGTGAAACAATAAAAATTAAATTTTTCTTTAAATATTGTGCCTGAGGGGTCTCCTTAATCTGCCTGTAAAGTAGCCTATCTGTGTGATGTTTAGAACAGTGCCAGAGCAAAATTTCATTTGTAAAGGAAAAAATGTCATTTAAAATCGCTTGCTGCTATAATGTATTGCCAGTTCCCAGCAATATAGATAAAAATCACCTTTGGGTCTGGTATGGATTTTAAGGGGAATCCAGAATTTAAAAAAATTGACGTGGCATGGCAGGAGGGTATGACGACGAGCGAATGCCCCCCCCAACCATTCCAGGTCACATGCCCTCAACATACGGGGGTGGGTTGCTTTGCCCCCCCACCCCAAAACACCTTGTCCCCACAACCCTTGCCAGTGGTTGTGGGGGTATTTGGGCGTGGGGCTTATCAGAATCTGGAAGCCCCCTTTAATACTAATTCTGATTCCCATGTGAATCAGTATCGGGTACATCGTACCCCTACTAAGTCACCAGAAAAAATAAGTATCCCCCATTGTAATCCATCGCCCATCACAGTGTGCGACGACCCAAAAATTAAACTGCAACAGCTCCTCTCCGATGGGAGGGCTCCCGCCGACTGACCTATTTTTGCTTTGGCAGTTTATTTATGTGCAAGGGCGGGGCCACACGATGATGTAACTGAGTGACCCACCACCTTCTGACGTCACATGATGTCAGAAGGGACGGGGTCATCAACTTACGTTACCAGGTGGCCCCGCCCCTGCAAATAAATAAACTGTCAAAGCAAAAATAGGTCAATCGGCGGGAGCCCTCCCATCGGAGAGGAGCTATTTTACCGTCATCTCCAATGCATTATGGGACGCTCTGCGACGGGCGAACAAGCGGCCCAATGTTCGAGTCAAAATTACGTTCAATTCAAACATCGGCCCATCTCTAATCCCTGCACAATATGTGGGCACAGAAAAGAAGTCTTCCTTCACAGGTTTTAACTGAGGTTAAATTCTTTGTGCCCTGCATCTGTTGGCTCCAAAACTTCCTCTGCTGTGCCCAGTGAAAGCAGGTATGTGCCAGAAGCAGGGAGCCATGGGCATAGCAACAGAGGGTGCAGCAATTGCAATTGCCCCATGCTGTAGGGGGCAAGTGCGGTCCCCTGTACATAGGGCTGGTGCCAGCTTAAGCCAGCATTGGCAGCTGGGTGGGTTGTAGTATGAGCACCCGAGTGGCTGGAGGATGGTGTGGGTAGCAGAGCTCCCTGCTCTTCCACACTGGCTGCTAATCTCACAATCACACACCCGCGTCTCTTTGGCCAGCTCCTCTGGTCCCCCTCTCCTTCCCCATACAGCACTGTTCAATCCAGTGTCCATCCAGCCCCCCCCTCCACGAGCTACTCCATCCACTCCTTTGTAGCAAAGCCCAGGCACAGCCACCCAGCTCTCGCTTCTCCTAAACATGCAGCACCCAGAGGCATTGTGCAGCCCTATGAGAGCCGGGTCCCTTGAGGACTCTGCAAGCTTGTTTCTCAGACCCGCCTCCTCTCCCTGTCATACACAGATCTCCCTCGGAGAGTGATGTGGCCTCCCATGCTGATCAGTCCTGTCTGTGCTGCTGGCGGGAGTCCAGCGGACAATGGATACATGCTTGGAGAGCGGCCAGCCGCAGCACAGTATGCATCCTATTAGTGCCTGCGCTCCATCAACCTGACCCTGCAGCTTAGTCAGCTTGAAACAACTCATACTACACTCCATCTGCCCCGGGGACAAAGAGCCCATCTGCCCTGGAGACAGAGAGCCCATCTGCCCTGGGGAACAACCCATACCCCACACCATCTGTCCTGAGGACAGGAAGCCCATCTTCCCTGGGGACAGGGAGCACATCTGCCCTGGGGGCAGGGAGCCCATCGGCCCTGTGGAATGACCCATACCCCACTCCATCTGCCCTGGGGACAGGGAGCTCATATGCCTTGGGGACAAGGACCCCCATGTGCCCTGAGGACAGGGGGACCATCTGTCCTGAGGACAGGGAGCCCATCTCCCCTGGGGACAGTGACCAAAACTGTCCTGGGAACAGGGCTCCCATCTGCCCTGAGGAAGGGGATTCCCATCAGCCCTGGGGACAGAGACCCCATCTCGCTTAGGGACAAGGACCCCATCCCCCTGGGGACAGGGACCCCATCTGCCCTGGGGACAGGACCCCCATCCCCCACTTGGGGATTTGGGGGTGTACCAGCGGGGGTCACTGGATGTTGGGGTGGTATAGCAGTACCAGCACGGGGTGGCTGGAGGACAGATAGGGGTTTAGCAGTGGTTTGGCTGGATGATGGGGGGTCCAGCAGTACCAGTGCGGGGTCACTGAAGATGGTGGGGAAGGAAACAACAGTATCAGCAGGGTGGCTGGAGGCCAGAAGGGTACAGTAGTATCAGCACGGGGTGGGTGGAGGATGGGGGGGGTCTAGCAGTACCAGTGTGGGGTGGCTGGAGGACAGGGGGGTCTAGCAGTACCAGTCCCTCCTCCTATCCAGCTTTTTTTCACTGCCTCCTGTGTACTTTCCAGCCTCTCTGTGCTCTTTCCCGGAGCCCCCCTCATCCTCTGCAGCTCTGCTGGATTCCCCCGTCCCCTCTCTCATCGGCTGCTGTGGGGGATCTGTCAAGATGGAGAGCGAGTAAATGTGTCTTTTTCTGAATGGAGAGTCAGTGATCCATACAGATCACTGACTCTGTCCATTCATTACTGTGGCATAGTAAACTGTGTTTACTATGCTTCAATTTATGAATGGACAGGAATCTCTTTACAGAGCTATTCCTGTTCATTTATTCTGTGTAGCTGAGGCTGCAGAGGAGGAGATTGAGATCTGTGTCTGTTTAGGCTCCTAAAAAATTATTTCTCCATCGTTCATTGACAGACACAGCGATCCATATTTCTTGACCAGTGGGTTATATCTCCACCTTCAGGAGTAGGACTAGGCAGAAAAGAAATAAAGACTATGCCTATGGGCAGTCCTAGGTGATATACACCCCCCTCTCTGCTATAGGCCTTCAGTTTTTTTTTGCTCAGTCAGGAGTGAGGACGTGGCTCCCTGCTGGCATCTCTAGTCCTGACAACATTTTTTTCTTAGCTAATTCTTTTTCCCTGCATTTCTCCCAGTGAGATCTACAATCAACTGCCGAAATGGGTGATGGACTGGTCACTATAGGGCCAGAGGGTCTCCCCAGTCTGACCAGCAAGCGCGTGCAGACCGCAGCCCCATGCTCAATCGGCCGCGACATACCACTGGACGGGGGCTGGCCCTGCAAGTAAAATGTCTCATACGACCGGGCCTAGGCCTTGAGTCGCAACGTTCCTCATGGCCAACAGCCCCCCAACTGAGGGGTGAGGAGGATCTGTCTGGGAGCGTACCAGCATGGCTTCCGCCTGGATCGGTGAGTATAGGGGGCCCCCCACCTCTCCATAGCTGGACGGGGTGTGGGGTGCGGGTACTCCCTGGGGTGGTAGGTCCCTCTGGCGTTCACCTCCCCCCCTGTTCCCGGGTGAGGCCCAGGCTTCAGGCCTAGGGGCCTGTTTTGGGTTTTTTTCCCCCTCTCACCCTGGGGGTTGTTGCAGGGATCGGGTACTGTTACGTCCCTGGAGGGTGAGCCAGACGGTAGAGGGAGACCTCTCCTACAACTCCAGCTTACGGACTGCTGGGAGTGATACAGCGGCCACAAAAGCACGGTGGGGTAAGAGTGCCTGATCAGTCCTGGAGACAGCGGGGCTGGATGCTGATGCAGACTGGCTGGACAGCAGAGCAGGATGCTGATGCAGACTGGCTGGACAGCAGAGCAGGATGCTGATGCAGACTGGCTGGACAGCAGGACAGGATGCTGATGCAGACTAGCTGGACAGCAGAGCAGGATGCTGATGCAGACTGGCTGGACAGCAGAGCAGGATGCTGATGCATTCTGGCTGGACAGCAGGAAAGGATGCTGATGCAGACTGGCTGGACAGTTGAGCAGGATGCTGATGCAGACTGGCTGGACAGCAGAGCCGGATGCTGATGCAGACTGGCTGGACACAGACTGGCAACGATCGGACAACAGCAGGCAGAGGGAGAAGGCAGAGGCAGGTCGTAAGGCAATCCGAGGTCAGGGCAGGCAAGCAGAGTAGAAGGACAATCCGGGTCAAGGTCACAGGTAAACGGGTACAGGAACACAGGTCACAAGAAGCAGAAGCTGCAGACCAAACAGCTGAGTGACACAAATGCGCATGCGCCGGAGTGCACGGATCATTCCGTGGGCTTCCTGATAGGTACCAGGACCTGTCTGCTGCCCTTGCTCGGCCTGGGTGACCAGGAGGCCGCGATTGGGGCCTCCTTTTGGCAGCCCCTCCAGTAATTTAGGCCGCTGTTTTGCGGCCTACCGAACGAGGGCCAAGTGGGGGGCGGCCTAGTACGGTTGGTCCACCCGCGGACAGCGCACTAGTGGCCAAAAATTTAGGCTGCAGCTTTTGCGGCCTACGAGACAGAGGCCGGTGACTGAAAATTTAGGCCGCAGCTTTTGTGGCCTACTAGGCTGCCCTTCTGGGGGGTCCTTTTGAGTGAGCCCCCTGCAGATGTCCCATATGAGGGACCTCAGCTGCCTCCCCTGTGCGGGACCTCTGTGGCGTCCCCCTGTGCAGGACCTCAGTTGCGTCCTCCTGTGCGGGACCTCGGCTGTGTTCCCTGTGCGGGACCGCAGTTGCGTCCCTCTGTGCGGGACCTCGGCTACGTCCCCTGTGTGGGACCTAAGTTGAGTCCCCCTGTGCAGGACCTCGGCTGCGTCCCCTGTGTGGGACCTCAGTTGCGTTCCCATGTGCGGGACCTCAGTGGCATCCCCCTGTGTGGGACCTCGGCTGCGTCTCCTGTACGGGATCGCAGTTGCGTCCCCCTGTGCAGGACCTCGGCTGCGTCCCCTGTGCGGGACCTCAGTTGCGCCCCCCTGTGCGGGACCTCAGTGGCGTCCCCCTACGTGGGACCTTGGTTGCATCCCCCTGTGCGGGACCTCAGTGGCGTTCCCTGTGCGGGACCTCAGTGGTATCCCCTGTGTGGGATCTCAGTGGTGCCCCCTGTGCAGGACCTCAGGGGCGTCCCCTGTGCAGGACCTCAGCTGCATCTCCTGGGCGGGTCCAGCATTTGCGTCCCCTGTGCGAGACCTCAGTGGTTCCCTCTGTGAAGGACCTCAGTGGCGTTCCCTGTGCATCCCCTGTGCGGGTCCTCAGTGGTGTCCCCTGTGCGGGACTTCTGTGGCGTCCCCTGGGCGATGCCTTAGCCAGTGCTCCCTGTGAGGGGTCTCGGTGGTGGGCCTTATGGGGCACCTCAATTGACGTTCCCTGTACGGGACTTCAATAGGCGTCCCCTGTAGCTGATGCCCCCTGTGAGGGCCTCGGGGGTGCCCCCTGTGTGGGGACCTCGAACAATCTGGCCACAGTAGTGGTCCACCTTGCGGGTTGGTGCCCACGCTCCCTGTTCGGTCAGGTAGTGAGGATTTTCCTCCACGGCTGAAGTGATAGATGGGGCTGTCTGGCACGGCGAAAGCATTCCCTTTTCCCCCATATCTGGCAACCTTTGCCAAGGGAGCTTTGGGCAGGCTTACAGCGCCCCTTGTGATCCCATATAGGGGATCATGGAGGGGTACTTCCTGGGGGGTTCCTCTTTAGGAAGTGGCCCATTCCACCAGTGGTGGATTCCCCTGTCTCTTACCGGCATTAGACTACCATGATGCCAGTAGGGAAATCTCTGTTTTTTACAGATCCGGCGGACATGTCTGGGGCGGAATTCCCCTGCCTATGCTGATTGGTGGATCTGTTGATCTAGGGACCCGCGGTTGGTCTGCTACGTCTCTTGACTGCAGTCCCCCTGGTTGCTGAGCTTCCTGTTTTCACAGTGGTGCTTTGCCCTGTATGTGGCCTGGGTGTTGGTGTGGGGACTGTCCATTGTCGCTTCAGGGAAACCCTGGCTGACATTGTTACGCATCTCGTGATGGGGGAAGGGACATTTCTTCCTTAGTCTGACATAGGACAGGAGCTTCCTCACAGACGCGGTCCTCTCCAGGCACACAGTTATTTCAAACCCTCTTTGGGAGGTTCCAGACGGACCTGGTCTGGTAAGCCAGTATGACCCGCGGACAAGGACCCTTCAGCTCGAGGGTGCGCCCTCATTCGTATCTGGATTGAGAGGGTCGCCCTGATCCTGTTCAGTTACGAGATAGTGTTATGGCCTTGTTCCTCAGGATGGGGTGTTTGTTTCCCCCCCATTAGGCGTATGCTACCCGACAGTTTGCAGTTTTCCTTGTGGAACTGTCCAAGCCCCATTCCTTCGGGGTGTGCTTGTCCTGGTTCCTGTAGGAACGTTTTTTTCTTCAGTCCGGTTCACGTTCAGAAGATGGAGGGCATGGTGCAGTGGATCTGGACATCAAGGCGCTGGCCTGCTTTTGTCCATCTGCAGGGTGATAGCTTCCCTTACACTTGGGGACCTTTCTGGCTTTCTTCTACTCCACTATGTTCCCGACATCAGCACTCCCTCCGCTTTGCTGTGGGAGGAGAGCATTACTGGCTTGTGGTGTTGCCTTTAGGTTTCATCGTCATTCTCCTGGTTATGTCAGTGGGGGTTGCGGTCCTGGGCTACCTGGGGGATTCTTTTCTGCGCGCACCACCCCTGCCCCTATGCTCCAGCCTATATACACTTTTTTAACTGTGGTGGTGAAATCACCTCCTACATCGCTGGAGTCGCTGATTTATGTATTGTGGGATCAAATGCTGTTGCTGTCAAGATAAATGAATCAGTGCTACAGCTGAATTGCGTACCTGAAAAGCAAATAATGATTAACAATCAAACACGTTAAACAGTAAAGTATAACCTGCAAAGAAAACACGATAAAAAACAGTAACAAAACATTACAGGTAAGCAAAAAAACTGTAAAAATAGAGAGAGAACAATAGAGAGAGAATAGAGAGAAAACAATAGATATAGAAGAACAGGAAAATGAAAAATGATTTTGTCTTTTTTATTTTATATTTGTTTTGTTTTTTTAACATTTTTTATTTATTTTTTGTTGTTTTAAAAATGTTTTTTTTTTTCAATTTTGTACACTTTTTTGTAACTGTAACTATAAAGGTTCCAGGTTTGGGTCTCAAAATGTGGTGGCATCTTTAGAGACCCTATGTAAGCGTGCCCTATGCCTGTGTAGTGCTGTACCCTATGCTAATGCTCAACTAGTGTGTGGAAGAGTTTGAAACAGTCACCGATGCAAAGACCAGGCTGGTAAGGACAGGAGGGACAATAATAATGGGTGTCACGCCTGTATCCACGTCATCTGCAGACACAACATCTCTTTTGGGGGGCTCAGTTGGTAGGGGTACCTGGAACGGCATGCGGAAAATGCTGCTCATGCAGCCGGCTCACTGCATTTGGATTGGGAAGATGGGGTGCAGCACCTTCTTGAAACAGAAGGGCTGTGACGATCTCTTCCTGAAATTTAAGGAAGGATCCAGTCCGTCCTGATGCTTTGTGTAGCACATAAGCGTTCAGCAAAGCAAATTGGAATAGGTATACAGACACTTTTTTGTACCAGCGTCTGGCCTTACAGGCATTTAAGTACGGCGCCAATAGCTGGTCATTGAGGTCCACCCCTCCCATAGTAAGGTTATATTCGTGGACAGAAGGGCTTCTCCACAACACCAGTCACCATTGGAATTTGGACTGTTGTATCTGCGTGAAGGGAGGAAAGAACGAAAAAATTACTTGTATCCCTCCACTTCACCGCAAGCTACTTCTCAAGCAGGCTCTCTCCCCCATCTAAGTCAGGATTTTACCAGCCGTTGGGGGAAGCCCCAGCAATTGGGTTGCATGGTGGCACATGCGCTAATTCCTTGATTAAAAAGAGGACTGTAAAGTGGCATGCTTGAGTAGTAATTGTCCACATACAAGTGGTACCCCTTTCCGAATAAGAGTGACATTAAGTCCCAAACAATTTTGCCAGTGCTCCCTATGTATTCCGGGCAGTTGGGGGGCTCTACGTGACTATCTTTTCCCTCATAAACCATAAAACTATATGTATAGCCTGTGGCCCTGTCACAGAGTGTATATATCTTGACCCCGCATCTGGCACGCTTGCTGGGGAGGTATTGCTTGAAAGCAAGACAGCCAGAAAATGTAATCAGGGACTCATCTATGCAGACAATTTTGTGGAGCCGATCATATTCATGGTCACCCCAAGGATGACAGAGTTCATTGTCATTGAAGTGCATGAAACACAGCATCTGCTCATATTGTGCCCTGGTCATGGATGCAGAGAACACGGGCATATGGTGAATTGGATCAGTGGACCAATATGACCGCAACTCAGATTTTTTAGTTATGCCCATGAGGAGGGAAAGGCCCAGAAAAGTCTTAAATTCGGAAACCGTAATAGGTTTCCATTCTCTGGCAAGTGACAAATGGGGATTAGCAGCGATAAATTGACCAGCATGCAAATTGTTTTGGTCCACAATAGATCTATAGAGATCTTCGGTGAAAAACAGCGAATAAAAATCAAGGCCCGTAAAATCAACTGTATTCATCTGAATTCTGGGTTGGCCAGTGAATGGGGGAAGTATGGGCGCTGAATCAGTGGTGGGTTGCCAATCAGAGTTAGCATATTCAGTGGCAGTGGCGGCTGTTGAAATTTTAGGATGGGGGTGCCAGGTCCCGCCCTGTTTCTGGCTCCTCCCACTTCTCATAAGCCACACCCCTTATAAATCCCACCCATTTTGTCAGGAGCAGTGGCGGATGGCGCTCAAATTTTTGAGTGCGCAATCAAACTGAAAAATTCAACTGTTAGTAATGCAGCACTGTAAATAGCCATTTATCAGGTGATTATTTATCATTACTGCTGGATAAAATATTGAAAATGGTAATGTTTAAGTCAACTGTTAAAGAATGCAATGTATGTACCATGAATCAAAGAATTTTTTTTTTAAACAGTAAACAAACTTTATTGTTCAACCAAAAAACAACAACAAAAACTGATTCAGAGTAATCAGAACACGCCCAGGGAAATTAGAACACGCCCAGGGAACACAGTTAACCCTTAGAGAGCCCCCTGCAGGTTAACCCCTTCACTGCCAATGGCATTTACACAGTAATCAGTGGATTTTTATAGCACTGATCGCTGTATAAATGCCAATGGTCCAAAAAAGTGTCAAAATGGTCTGACATGTCTGCCCCAATATCGCAGTACCGCTAAAAATCACAGATTGCCGCCATTACTAGTAAAAAAAAATAAAAACCCCAAAAATGAATTCTCATCACCCGTAAACGTGGCAACTTTTGCGCAAACCAATCAATAAACGCCGATTGCGATTTTTTTAATCACAAATATGAGGTAGAATATAAATCGACCAAAACCGTTGAAAAAAATGTTTTTTTATATATTTTTTTTGGATTTGTATTTTAGCAAAAAGTAAGAAATTTGGGTCTTTTTGCAAAATTGTCGCTCTTCTTTTGTTTATAGCGGCGATCAGAAATGACGTAGAGGTGATGAAATACCCCCAAAAGAAAGCTCTATTTGTGGGAAAAAAAAGGACGCAAATTTCGTTTTGGTACAACGTCGCACGACCGGGCAATTGTCGGTTAAAGCGACGCATCGCCGAATCGCAAAAAGGGCTCTGGTCCTAAAGTGGGAAATCCTTCCGGGGCTGAAGTAGTTAAGCAGGGTGACTGTCTCTCCAAAGACTTTTCCAAGATTGTTCTCCATAAACATCTGGAATAGATGCACAGCACCACGGCAATTCCTGTATTCTGCTTTGCTGGAGATGAGCTTAAGCTCTGTCTCCAACTAAAGCCCCGTACACATGGTTCGACGATCGCATACAACAGGTCGTACTCACGACCGTTGTATGCGAAATCGATCGTTCGTATGCGCGATTAGAACAGCCGACATACGACGGTCGTACAAGGGAGTTGTATGAGCAGACTAGAAAACTTGGTCGTACCAACAAGCGCTCATACGACCATTGTATCGTGTGTACAGAGCAGTTGGTACAACAAAGTTGTATTGTGCAAAACACGCATGCTCAAAGTCAGGAATGGCTGGATGCTAATTACACGCACCTGAACGTTCTTTCCCCGGCCGTACGATCGTGTAGTGCAGTCAGTATGCTGCATACAACAGCCAACATACGATTCGACACGATCATACGTGCAATCGTCGAACCGTGTGTACGAGGCATTAGTCTTATTGAGCACTGGATAGGCCTGCAAAGTCTTACTCAGTGCATCCTCAGGAAATGCCACGGTGTACTGTTGAAACCTGCCCGCTTGAAGCAAGGTGGCACTAACAAGGTGGTTTGTGAATGAAAAAAAACGTTCCTGGGTGTGCAATAGTATGGTATCACAGGCCTATAGAGTGAAGGATAAAAACAAAAATGATTTAGTCATCATGACAAAAAGTCAATTTCATCTCTGTTGGCTCCCTGAGTTCTGAGAAATTATGGATTCAAAACCACTGAAACTGATCTCCCTTCATAACTGGTCATTTTAAAGGTTCCAGACTGCAACCCATAAAAATGTTCAGTTTTAAGTTATAAAGGGAGATCAGTTTCAGTGGTTTTGAATCCATAATTCCTCAGAACTCCATACACATGGACAAGACATTCATAGTAAATATGTCAATTTTCATGCATTTATGATGCTCAGGGGCATAACAGAGATGAAGGCCGTAATTACATGACATCATTTTTAGATGAATATTGTAAGAAAATATTTTTCTTTACAGTCTTCATATCAATAAGAGGGAGCTATCAAAAAGACAAATATAGCAACAATTAAAAATGCGTTTCTGGCCATCTGGATTGAGCAAGTGCCGCCTTGTCGGTTGAACTTGAGAACCACCTTCGCTGCTTTGGTCAACCAGGGATGGGAGAGAATTTGTGCAAAATGTATGAGTAATAATAATCAAAATAATGATAATAATTAGGGATGGTGTTCGAGTTCGGATCAAACTGTTCGCTAGTTCGGTTTTTCCCGAACATTATGGGGTGTTCGTGGCAACTTCGCCTGCCCCATAATGTATTAAAATGTCAGCGGAATGCCGCCCACTGATTGGCTAAAGCATGCACATGACCTTTATGCTTTTGCCAATCAGCGGGCGGCCTGCTGTGAGAGCTTTGATTGGCTAAAGGCAGGATGCCTTTAGCCAATCACTGCACAGCAGTCTCAATCCACGCCCCACACTATATAAAGCCGCTTGTACAGCGGCTCTATGTAGTGTGTCGGCGTTGTAGTGAGAGATCGTAGGTTCCTGAATACAGGCAGTTTAGATAGCTAGTTTTAAAAAAATTGTTAAAAAAAGAAGAAAAAAATAGATAGCTAACTAGATAGATAGTTAGAAATCTGTCAGTTAGTGCAGACAGGTTATTGTAGGGAAAAAAAAATAAAAAAGATACATATAGCTATATATATATATATATATATATATATACGCACAGTGTACTATATATCAGTGTACACTGTACATAAGGTATATAGTACACTTGACTTGGTGTATTAAAAATATATACAGCCTGATATATATATATATATATATATATATATATACTGTAAATATATATATACACACACCGCATATTGAGTGTCCACTATATATCTGTCCATACGGTATATAGTACACTTGATGTGGTGTATTAAAATATATACAGTTGTTAACCCCTTAACCCCCAGAGCCCTTTTTTTACATTTGTTGTTTACAAGCTAAAATCAGTTTTTTTGTTTTTTTTTATAGAAAATTACTTAGAACCCCCAAACATTATATATTTTTTTCAAACACCCTAGAGAATAAAATGGCAATCAATGCAACACTTTTTGTTACACGTTATTTGCGCAGCAGTCTTTCAAGTGCTTTTTTAAAAAAAAAAAGACAACAGTAAAGTTAGAACAATTTTTTGTATATTGTGAAAAAGGATGTTACGCCGAGTAAATAGATACCACACATGACACGGTTTAAAATTGCGCACACTCGCGGAATGGTGACAAACTCCAGTACTTAAAAATCTCCATAGGCGACGCTTTAAAAAATTTTAACGGTTACGAGGTTAGAGGTGCAGAGGAGGTCTTTTGCTAGAATTATTGCTCACACTCTGGCGATCGCAGCGATACCTCATGTGTGGTTTGAACACCATTTTCATATGCGGGCGTGACTTACATATGCGTTTTCTTTGCTGCACAAGCTCACGGGAACGGTGGCGCTTTAATTTTTTTTATTTTATTTTATTATATTTTTCATCTTAACATTGTTCCTTTAAAAAAAAAAAATCTGATCACTTTTATTGCTATCACAAGGAATGTAAACATCCCTTGTGATAGTAATATATGGTGACAGGTACTCTTTATGGAGGGATGGTTGGTCTAAAAGACCCTCTATCCCTCCTTTACACTTCACAGTATTCTGATCGCCAAAAATGGCGATTCTGAATACCGTAATTTTTTTAACACCGGCCCCGTTAGCCACCGAGTAAACCGGAAGTGACTTTGCTTCCGGAAATATACGAAGGAGTCCCGATCGAAACCGATTCCGGCTTCCACAGGGATTCCACACAGCCGGCGGACGTGCCGGATCGGAGCTCCGGTCTCCTGGTGGGATGGGAGGCCCGGAGAAGAGCGGCGGACAGTGGTGGGAGGGGGGATGGCCCCTCCCACTGCCTGGGATAAAGACCGAGCGGCTCCCGAGCCGGATCAGCTGTTATCGACGGATAGCCGGCCACCTGCTCTAAAAAACGGTAAACAGCGTTTACCGTTTAAACAGCGGCAGCTTTAAGTGGATGTATCGGGGTATAGTCTGCAGCTACAGGCTATACCCCGGTATAGTTTTTTAGAGCAGGCAGCCGGCTATCCGGTGACAATGGCCGATCCGGCTCGGAAGCCGCTCAGTCTTTATCCCAGGGAGCGGGGGGGTCCATCCACCCTCCTGCCAAGGTCCGCCGCTCTTCTCCAGGCTCCTGTCCCACCAGGAGACCGGAGCTCCGATCCGACACTTCTAGCCAATGTGTGGAGTCCCTGTGGAAGCCGGAATCGGCTTCAATCAGGACTCCTTCGTACATTTCCAGAAGCAACGTCAGAACGTCACTTCCGGTTTACTCAGCAGCAAACGGCGCTGGTTTTAAAAAAAAATGACAGTATTTAGAATCGCAGTTTTTGGCAATCTGAATACTGTGAAGTGTAAAGGAGAGATGGGGGGGTCCCTCCATAAAGAGTACGTGTCACAATATATTACTATCACAAGGGATGTTTACATTACTCGTGATAGCAATACAAGTGATCAGATTTTTTTTTAAACAAGCAGTGTTAAAAATATAAATAAAATAAAATAAATCAAAAAATGTGAAAAAAAAAAGTAAAGCTCCACCGTCCCCGTGAGCTCGTGCAGCAAAGAAAACGCATACGTAAGTCGCGCCCACATATGAAAACGGTGTTCAAACCACACATGAGAGGTATCGCCGCGATCGCCAAAGTGTGAGCAGTAATTCTAGCAAAAGACCTCCTCTGCACCTCTAGCCTGGTAACCATAAAAAAAAAATTAAAGCATTGCCTATGGAGATTTTTAAAGCGGAGTTCCACCCTAAAGTGGAACTTCCGCTGGTTGGATTCCTCCCCCCCTCAGGTGTCTCATTTGGCACCTTTCAGGGGGAGGGGGAAGAGGACACCGGTCTTTAGACAGGTGTCCTTTTCCACACATCCGGGAGCTCTGGCCGGCGGTCGCGGCTGCTGACGTCAGCAGCCCGGCTCCCTCCTCCCTGCTCGCTCTGCTTCTGGCCGCCTGGCCAGTAGCAGAGCACGGCAGAGCCTCGCGCATGCGCAGTAAGGTGCCCGGTGTGAAACTGTACTGCTTACACGTCCGGGTTCCCTTACCCGCGATGGAGGCGGCTGCACCCGTCCCCCAATCCGAAGATCGGCGGCGGGTGCCGACATCGCTGGACTCCAGGACAGGTAAGTGTCCTAATATTAAAAGTCAGCAGCTACTGTATGTGTAGACTTTTAATTTTTTTTTTTGCCCTCGGACCTCCGCTTAACCACTTGACAACTGGGCACTTAAACCCCCTTAACAACCAGACCAATTTTCTGCTTTCAGCGCTCTCACACTTTGAATGACAATTACTCAGTCATGCAACACTGCACCCAAATGAAATTTGCGTCCTTTTTTTCACACAAATAGAGCTTTCTTTTGGTGGTATATAATCATCTCTGGGTTTTTTATTTTTTGCGCTATAATTAAAAAAAGACCGAAAATTTTGTAAAAAAATGAATTTTTCTTCGTTTCTGTTATAAAATTTTGCAAATTAGTAATTTTTCTTCATAAATTTTGGCCAAAATTTATACTGCTACCTATCTTTGGTAAAAAAAAAAAAAAATAGTGTATACTATTTGGTCTTTGTGAAAGTTATAGAGTCTGCAAGCTATGGTGCCAATCACTGAAAATTGATCACACTTGATTTACTGACGGCCTATCTCATTTCCCGAGACCCTAACAAGCCAGCAAAGTACAAATACCCCCCAAATGACCCCTTTTTGGAAAGTAGACATTCCAAGGTATTTAGTAAGAGGCATGGTGAATTTTTTGAAGTTGTAATTTTTTCCCACAATTCTTTGCAAAATGAATTTTTTATTTATTTATTTTTTTTTCCCCAAAATTGTCATATGTTAACAGGTTATTTCTCACATCCAGCATATTCATACCACAAATTACACCCCAAAATACATTCTACTACTCCTCCCGAGTATGGCGATACCACATGTGTGACACTTTTACACAGCCTGGCCACATACAGAGGCCCAACATGCAGGGAGCACCATCAGGCGTTC